>OMLB01035165.1:22022-34730 GCA_900302555.1 Myripristis jacobus | reverse complement strand
CTTGGCTGTTTATAGAACTACGCTCACTGCTGACTCAACTAAGACCAGTCGTGCTCTGACACGGTCTTGACTCAAACCCTAATGTGTCATCCATGTGAAAATTATAACTTTGCCTTCTCCTTGTGTGTCTCAGTCAAGGTCGCTGTGCTCCTCCCCCCTGCCGGAGCCCAGCCCTCCCCTCACCTCCTCCTCGTCTTCCAGCCCCAGCGACTGGGGGGGCCAGAACCGAGCCCCCAGCCCTGCCAGAACGGGACAGTCGTCACCGCTGCCCTACCAGCACCAGGAGCACCCGCAACGACACCGTGAGCCACAGCTCCTATTTAAACCTTCGTTTAACGTATGCAGCACCTCCAGATGTCTGGTTCAGAGTAGATTTCTCTCTAAATGACAGCGCACTGACAGATGGAATCACAGCTCACGACATTGTTAAGGAAAAACCCACAATCGAGCGATGCAGACTTGTCACCTTTAAATGTGCTCTCCGCAGTGCACCTGTCACGAGGTCCAAGTCCCATTTCCCTCAGCACGCAGGAGGCCTGGCCTGTGGCAGCAGCCATAACGGAGTACATCAACGCTTACTTCAAGGGGGGACAGCATAACCGGTCAGTATGACTTCACTGAGAGTTTGTCATTGTCCAGAATTACAAACTTACAGTTGCTGCTTCATCTAGGTGTCAAGTCAGCAATATGATAAAAGAGATGAATAATAATAATAAATATGGTAAAAGAGCATCAGTGATGCACTTGTTTACAAAACGAATACCCAAAAGGCCCTATCTTATTTTATTTTGTCAGATTGTATTGTATTGTTGTATTTTTAGTGAAGTGCTTTGGAGCTGTCGGTTTTTGAAAATAAAAAAATAAAAATATCCAGAGAAACAATAACAATCTTACTGCTCGTCCTCTGCTGCTTACAGAATGTTACATGCATGTTTGAAAGGTGAAGTATCAACAAACGGGATTCAAATAAAAGAAACCTAATTTTACTTTTTGTGTGTATTTGTTCCTTTCTCCAGCTGTCTGGTGAAGATCACGGGCGACTTGACCATGTCCTTCCCAGCGGGCATCACCCGGATTTTCACGGCCAACCCCAACGTTCCTGTCCTGAGCTTCAGACTGGTCAACATCTCCAGGGTCGATCACTTCCTGCCTAATCAAAAGCTGCTCTACAGGTCAGCGGCCTTCCCGATTTGGATGACAAACCTGTGCATTTAAGCCCCCGTGAGTGTTGCGTGATTGTGATTGTCGTGTCTGTGCGTCCGTGCAGCGATCCATCTCAGAGTGACCCGGACACCAGGGACTTCTGGTTCAACATGCAGGCTCTCCAGCTCTACCTGCAGAGAGAGGCTGAGCTCAACCCGCAGGCCTCCTACTACAACGTCGGCCTGCTCAAGTATCAGGTCAGGACACACCACTGCTGTTCATGTCACAGTCAGGATTTTCTGCTCCATCATGTTGCCCAAACAAGATTTATAATCACTTATTACATAATTATGTAATAAGTGATCAACTAATGCTACGATGGCTTGCTGCACTGCCACAGCTCATTTCCTTTAACATACAAGTCTGTCCTTTCTGACTACCTATTCTTTTCTTTTCTCTCCATCCCTCCTCTTGTCATTCCCACTATTTTGTGTGGGGAAAAAAAACAAAACATCATCACAAGGGAGGAGCCAATTCACTTTTGATTCATTTAGTTTGACATGTATATAGACGTGTATGTAGATAGACATGACATACAAAAAAAAATGCAATTGTGGATTTTATTTAAAGCTTTATAAATTCTCCAGTGGTCTGATTCATTGGCTGAGTAATTAATGTGGTTATTAACGCTGCATTAATTAACTCAGCACCATCAAAGAACAAGGTTAACAGATGACAGCTTTTTCATCTCAGTCGAGGATCTGTTTTTGAAGTCGGCTCTGGGCTTGTTTCTCCTTGTCGTTGCTCAGGTGTCGTCCCAGGACCCCGGGCGGGCGCCGCTCCTGCTGTCCGCGGAGTGCCAGCGCAGCGGGACGGTGACGCGGGTGTCCCTGGATTATCACTGCTGCCCGGCCACCGCGCCCTCCACCCAGCTGACTGCCGTCCAGGTGCTGCTGCCTTTAGACCACACTGCCACGGACCTGCAGTGCCAGCCGCCCGCATCCTGGTGAGCAGGGACGAGTGACTGCAGTGCTGATGGAGGAGTTAACTCTTTTTATGCATATGTTTTTCCATTAATGAAACCATGATGATCCCAGTTCTTCTTCTGTTTATTTCAAATGCTCTGCTGTTTGAGAAGCACGTCACTTCCTGTGTGACAGAGTATTTTTCTTGGGAAAGTTTCATCTGAGAGCCGTGTCTTAGAGCAGCAGATGCAAAAGCTTTCATGAACTGCGTACAGGTTATTTCAGCTGACGGTAGGAAATGGTAAAGTGGACATCTGTTCATGTGAAAATGCAGGAGATT
Organism: Myripristis jacobus; assembly: GCA_900302555.1. Taxonomy (NCBI): domain Eukaryota; kingdom Metazoa; phylum Chordata; class Actinopteri; order Holocentriformes; family Holocentridae; genus Myripristis; species Myripristis jacobus. The sequence goes on along the minus strand of OMLB01035165.1, from coordinate 32,282 downwards.
ACTACTTTAATGTATAATCATAACGTACAGGTGAAGCCACCGCTAAACCGAACGGGGGAGGGTCACATGCGATGGGTCTTTTTTAACCTTTCAGCTAAATGCAGCGTGGGTGGAGTTGAGCAGAGGAACTGAGGATGGCCGTGATGGAGAGCAAGAGAACGAATGAAAAAGGTCAAGGGGAGGGTGGAGACTAACAAGGAAAAGGGCGACGGTCAATAAAAGAAAAGTAGGAACAGGGTGGGAACAGGGTGGGCCTCACTTGACCCTTTTATTTGCTTCACCAGGAATGCTGAGGAAAGACGGCTGCTGTGGAAACTACCCAACCTCTCGCCGACCAACCACAGCAAAGGTCAGAGCTCTGCTGCGCTCACTCTCCATCTCTGCTTTTATGTTTTTAACCCTTTTTTTAAAAAACACGGGACGTTAGACTGTGTTGTTGTTTACTGTAACAGCTGAGGGTTAATACACACACACACATACACACACACACACACTCACACCTTGGCATCCCATCTACTGTGCATTGAGTCTCACAGAGCTTTATTTTAAATTCTAGTGGAGATCCCAAGGTTTCCAAAGATATCATGTCCTGCTGGGAAATGTTTATAAAATGATGCATAAGACAAATAGATATTTTCTATATGATGTGAAGGTGTAGCCATCAAACAGTGGCATCTTGGGTTTGTATATTTGACTTGATGTAATATGATGTAGCTGATACAGAATAAGTATGTGATGTCCTACAATATGGGGAAAAAAATTCTAACTTTGTTGCCACCTAAGGAGAAATTTAAGGGGAAAATCAGAATTCAAGGTGTTAAATCATACACAAAGAAGTCAGTGCTCATAACAGCAGCAGCTCCAAGACCAACTGTTCCTCATGCTGTAATAATTCCCCTAATGAAAAATGGAAAAGTTGCCACGAGATACACAAAATGTCCCTTGAGCAACATTTTTTGATCCTGTCTATCTAAATTTGATGTTTCCTGCACTGAGGAAATCATGCACCGCTCTGCACAAACACCTTTTTTTTTTTTTTTCCCCCACCTAATGATATGTTATTAGCTCTGTGTGAGGCTACATGGCTGGAGACCAGAGGGAAGAGTTATTCATAGCCTGCAGTGATAGATGGCAGCTTCAGGGGATATTAAAGGCCAAAAAGGTTCATAGTTACAAGACCACTGTGGTTTATGAGCCAATGACAGAGCGCCTAAAGGTTACCATAACTCCTCCCTGTCCGATCTCGAATACGCTTTTCCTCGACACCTCCTGTTTCGTTATTAACTAAATGTTTGGGAGCAGAGCTTTACAATAAATAATGTCTCGGCACTAAGCACTCGGAGCCGTGTAAACAGAAACCCCCGTATCAGAGAGGTGGTGTTTCTCAGCTTGATGTGGGCTGCACAGTCGTCCATCCAGAAACATTACATCATCTTTTGGAGGTAGACAGCCTTTTAAACATATGTAGACACAGCTTTAACACTTTTTTTTTTTAAGTAACTCCTTGGCTCACATTCCTTTGCCCACCACTTTATCACACATACACAGGATTTTGTGTTACATCTGTTATCAAAAGGCTGTTGCCTCACTCCTTCTGCTGGTTAGTTTTGATATTAGCCATCAAGGCATTTAAGCCTATTCTACAGTCTCACTCTGAGCAAGTGTGCGAGAACGTCAGGGGAAAATGTAAATGTTGGGACTGCGCCCTTTTTAAAATGGAAATGAGTTTTCAAGATAGCTTATGGATAAGTAACTGCCTCATGCTGCAGTATGTGAAACATGTTTTCTCAAATGGTCGTCTCATTCTGTCGCAAAATCCCATTCTAGATTGTTGAACTGTGTTGGTGATTCATGAACTTGAAGGTGGCATTTGCAGGTGTTAAATATGTCTTTGTCAGATTAATTTTGATGCCTTTGTGTAAAAACCAATGAGACCATCGTGGAGATGAGCCCGTCACAAATAAGATCTTTGGTCAACCGTATTATCTTTTGTTTTACTGATCAAGACAACTAATTAAGAAATGATTATTGTTGTTGTTTTTGCTGTTGTTTTTTCATTAGTTCCACCATCTACCGTTGCGAGAAACTCTGAAAGATTTAGCTCAGTTTGTGCTGGAAGAACATTGCCCTCTTCCTGTGTTTGCTATAAAATAGTTGGTCAAATTTCATGCAAAATCTGCGTCAGTGCTACTAGATATAGTCTGTATAGGTTGATATTCCACCTACAGGAAAGTGTGAGGCAACCCCGTGGGAACGACGTAAAGCACCGCAACTGGGCTAAACCGAGTAAAATAAATAACAGTCAACGCAAATTTTCCAGGTCACCTCTCCGATTTTTTTTTTTAATATATATATTTTGTTATATTTACCGTGCATTGTGGAAAATTACCAGACGGTGGATAAGAAGATACAAATTTCTTTGTGCTGAGATGAAAGAAATCTGGAACTACTTAAGAAGAAAACCTGGTTATACAAATAATCGACACCACAGAGCCTCAATGCTAGTGTGAAATTAGAACATTTTGTGAATTTTACCACCATCGATTTCACGTCAGCTTATAATTCTGTCCCTATTATAACTGTTGGTCTGTGTTACAGTGATGGAAATAGTCCAGTTGCATGTAAATATGTGCAATCAAATGTAGTGATTTGTGATTTATCCCCATTGACCGCCAAGTATTCTGCTCTGTTTAGCAAGTGCTCAGTGCTGCCCCCGATGGCCAAAAGACTGTACTGCACTCTTACTTCACATCCCAGCAGTCAGTGATTCGGCCATGGTTCGGCTTTGTGTCTCTGTAGGCTTCGGTGCTACACAACGTACGACACAGTGATGAGTCTAAGGCCTGGCATTTCTCTTGCCGATGGTCTTAATCGTTTAAAATAATCCTACTCAAGTCTCAAAATGAATGCAGTGGTAATGTATAGATGTTAAAAAGTATCTGTTGTGATGATCAGCTTTTTGGTCACTTTAATCTGAACTTATTTCCCTGTCCATGTGTGCCCTTTGGCTGTGTGGCTGTCACAGGCTCAGGGACCCTGTGTGCCAGCTGGCAGTGCCTGGAGGTCCCCCGCGGCCCCCCACCCAGCCTGGCTGTTCAGTTTGTGGGCTCCGGGGCCTCGCTGTCGGGCATAGACGTGGAGCTGGTCGGCAGCCGCTACCGCATGTCACTGGTCAAGAAGAGATTTGCCACAGGTGAAACTGTAACACACTCAGGCATACAACCCACTCCATATACATATGCATACCATGAATTTAGGCGGTAATTGAGATAACTTAGAAACAAAGAGTGTTGGCTTTTTGTTGTACAGTTTGAAATAACTGTAAAACTGAGTTTGATCAGTCTGATCCTCCTGAAGGTTTCCATTGCATTTAAGTATCATCCACATATCCCCACTTAGATTTTAGATCTGACAATCCTCATTGGCCTTTTTCACTTTTTCAGTGGTTTTGTCACATTAGTGTTATTTCATAGTGTGTACAAAGTGCCAAATATAATGGAAGTGCAGGGAGATGTCAGTAAACAGAACTGATTTGCCAAACTATTTTTTTGTTCCACTTTGACAGGCTGCAACTAAAGAGATTCACATTATTCTGTACTGTATGAGTCACTCTGAGATGTTTATATGGTGAAAATGGAAAAGGAATGTTTTGGCACGCTGGATATCCATGGCTGGTTATTCATTTTCACCACATGAAATTGCTGGGAGTTTTAGAGTGTTTGTCTTGTTTTGGTGGTAGTTTGGCTGCAGGCCTCTTCACCGGCCGTTACCCCAAACCTCTTTTGGCTGCACATATTCCTTTTTTTTTTTTACTTTGTCATCTTTGTTTCTATTCTCTTTGACAGGGAAGTACATGGCAGGCTGCTCCTTGTGAACAGCGGAAAGGACCTTCAGAACGCTGAACGGACCACCGGTCGAGGTTCAGAGAACATATTGCACTTTCAGCCATGTGAGTTAGGAGCGGGCTCTCGCTGAGCGGCGGTCTAGACAGAGGAAGACAAAAACAGTGTGAAGACTGATCAGTGAAGATAAGTTGGCATCACTGGAGACAAGTCACCTTACTCAGACCTACTAGCCTGACCTTCAAGGAAAATGTGCACTTAACGTCTGACGGTGTCCTGTCTGCTATATTAGGACCAAGCCTTTTCTTGTTCCCCCTTCTTTCCCTCCCTTCCTCCTGGCTCTGCGTCGTACACTCAGTCCTCATTCCTCTCCGAGTGCTCCCTTCTTCCTGTCCAATCTCCTCTGCTCTGTTTGCATTGTGTTCTGTGTGCCTTTGTATCAACAGACTGAAAACTGGATGTCAGAACTTTTCTTGAAGTACGGCAAACGTGTATATGAATAAACTTAAGCATACTGTGTCTTGACCTGAGTTGCCATGGAAACTAGAATTTTTAATTTATGTAAATATATAAAAAAAAAAATCTCTGGAAGAACATCCTAATGGATTGAATCAGTCATTTGTGAGCAAAGATAATTACAGTTCTACCAAACCTTGGGGGAAAAAAAAATGTTTGTAAATCTGCTGTTTGTTCCAAATAGAGGTTTTGTGACATTGATATTTGATAAAATAAAGGAACATGCTCAAGCCATTGGTTTACACCAATTTATTACACATTGTGACCAAGTACAAAATAACAGCTGAACTATGCATTTTTAACCAACCATTGTCTGCCCTTAGGCTAGGTGAAGTGTAGTCAAGAACAGGTTTAAAAATACACAAAAATAAGGGTTCAGTATACTTGTAAGAAGAACCAAATCTAGTTCAATAAAAAATAATCCTTAGCCAAAAGTCTAAACAGCATTACAAAACATTACAAAGTACACATAGAAATTACTTTCCCAAAGCACTTAAAGGCAAATTACTGTGACAGGCACAAGTTACAAAAAGCCTTAAATAACTTAAGCTTAGGATTCTCATAGCTACAGCAAAATCATCTGGGGCAATTAGGGGACAAGGGACGGAAAATCAGCCAAACCAATTTCAACACAAAGATCATGTCAATCAAATCAGTTATAATAATTCATATAAATAGAAATTTCTCTCGTGACTGTTTTCATAGCGTACTCAGGTGCCGCAGCACTGCCAGCTAATAACAGAATTCCTATGTTAAACAATTGAGATTTTAAACAAATTTATCACAGACACCAGTCTAATCAATTAAACATCAAAGCATTTTCTTCCAATACAATGTGACCAGTACAGTGTAAGGAGAGAAATGATTAGGCAAAGACCGAGTAATTCCAAAGGCCACAGAACACACGCTTTCTACATCATATAAAGAAATATATATGTATATATATATATATGTATATATTCATATAGTTTAACAGTATCTTGGTGTCACACATGTAGGCCTATAGTCCAACTGTATGGCTATATAAAGCAAGTTCATCTATGGGCATAAGCTATGGGAGCTGTTTGCTCTTCCACTGATCATCATGTATTTAGGACTAGTAGACATGGAAAGAAGTAGTAAACACTGAGAGAGAGATTCCAAAGAACATACTGCATTTTCCTATCTATCTAATTCAAATGGATTGTAAGACTTCATCTGAGTAACGGCATGAGGTTATAACATCTGAACTCAGGGGAGCATGTGCCAGCTCAGATGCCAACAGTATCCTCTTTTTTTTGTTTTTTTTCCTAAGGGTTTTGGTTTTACAGGTCCAAAGCTCTAAACTGTATTGATTTATCTATTCCTTAAATAAACAAAAGGTACACTCAGTTCGGGCAAGAAATGAGGCTCCATGAGATAGATCGACAGACTTCCAGTTAGGCGAGAAGGCTTTAACCTGTACTTCCTATCTCCATAATCTCCGTCAATTATTCTGAGCAACTCTGGCTTTGCTTCAGACGCTATGGCAGCTAAATGTACTACCATGCTGTGTCTTCACCATGGAGGTCACTAAGTTAGGAGTTGTTGAACGGATCCCTAAAAAAACCACATGGAGAAGCTATCACAGGATTGTTAATATTTGGATAAACAATGTGGAGAAATATTTACATGAAAGGGAACAGGATCGGTAGACACAAACAGTAACGGTGGCTACACACTTTTATACTTGCCTCATGTCATCCGAGCTGAACTGAGCACAGCATAGAAATCTCTTGAGGTAAACAAATCAACATCTTATACGGCCAAGGTGACACACTGAGTTCCCTGCTTTCCTGACTACTGCGAGACGATGAGGGTTTTCAGTTTGAGGCCCTACTGCCTGCCTGACAGAGCCAGGACTATGGCTGAGCTGGTGGGAAATATTGAGGGACAAGTCCTTTGGGTCAGTAGGTTGCATGTTTTTTTTTTTTGTTTGTTTTTTGTTGTTGTTTTTTTTTTTAATCTTTTGCTGCTAGCTGCAGCAGAGGCAACAAGGAGTACACGCCTACACCTAATCAATTTTAAAGGTGCTTTGAATGTCTGAGGTTCGGAGACGATACATTCATACTGCGGTAGAGGCACAGCTGAGGGAGAGATAGACATCTGTAGTGGTGGTTTAAGAGTTAGCATTCTAAGGCACTCAAATGACACTATGGCACAGCTAGTTTAAAAAAAGAAAAAAAAAAGAAAAAGAAACACCACACACCACCACTCAAAGTTGCACATCCAACAAAAACGTACTGCACAAAGTCATTCTTATTCACAGTTGCAACAAGAACAGAAAGAAATCAGAACTGTATTACACCCCTGTTAAGTTAAAACCAGACACGTGACCCTCTCCCCCCATCCCGGGTGAGATTTACATTTGTCCCTGGGAGAGAGATCACTGTCTTTATATACACTAGCGAGGGGACTACGGACTTTGCTACTCTGCTGTCTATGTACAGTGCGCACTCTGGCTGTGGAAGGACTGAGTGTGCTCGGCCCAAAAGCTGCCAGGCAACGGGAGAGACGCCGGTCCGGGTCGCTTTAAGTCTGGCCCCATTTGGTCGTCTAAGGCTGGACTCAGATCTCCTGCAGCGAGTGGCTTATCTCAATCCTCTCTCTCTTCACAGCCGGCTCAATAGACCCTCTGGACACGTCGGCGTCGCTGCCCAAGTCACTCATTTCGTCTGAGAAGGATGGGTCTAGTGGCACAGGGAGGGAGGCAGGGACAACAGAATAAGGTCAGATAGAGGGGACAGAATGGGATTTCCCAAAAGACATTAATATCATCATAACTGCAGTGTTCATTTTACTTAACAGGTCATAAACTGTTTTAATAAAAATAGCTTATGACCACCACAGCAGCACAGCTAAGGCAACATTAATAAATGAATATCATCGCTACCATAATAAGACCTTACCTTTGTCTATGAGTGATGGCATCATAGAGCTTAGGTCACTGAACTGTAGTTTAAGAGGCAGAAGACAGAAAAAGGAATTAGCTCTACCTTTGTCAAATGAATCAACAGCACATGCCAATTTCCAAACATTACATTACTTGATCAAATATTTTAAGCAAAGTGATTTTTTCCCCTGTTTTCTCACCTCTCCCATGACAGCGATGGGAGTTTCTCCCGTGGCCTGGGCCACACGGTGCTCCACCAGGTAGAACATGTACTCATCATAGAGCAGTCGGATCAGGTGGAAGGAGCCAAAACTGGCCGCGCTGCGCAGGGTCAGGTCTCTAATCACCATAGAACTGAGGGACAGAATAACAGAAATAATCAAATAATATCCTGGCAGTGGCAACATCAAAGACCCTTTCTAGCTTTATTCTCTCACTAAATACAAAGTGCTGGGACACAGCTGGTGAATAATGGTACAAAAATACACAGCCACAAAAGATTTTGGAACCAAATGGCCATTTTGCCTCAAAACTGACTGATAAACCAGATGATTGCATGGATTTGATGGAAAGTGGGAACAGTTTAGCTCTGTTGGTACCTGTAGAAGGACCATTTGAGGAGGAACTGCCGTGCAGCCTTGGGGAAGCTGGGGCTGCCCTGGTGGGGCTTTAGGACCTGGGAGACCACGTTGTCCAGCCAGGCAGCCCACTGGTCCAGGGAGCTCTGCTGCTGCAGGGTCACCTTAAAGTCCTGCTCCAAACGCTGAACCACACTCTCATCACACTGACACACCCAGGACGCCTGCTCCTGTTGGACACAATCAACACACACAACCAGTCAGAAGACAAGCAGGCATGGGAAACGTCAAACACAAAGGGGAGAGAGAGATGCATACTATGATGAATAATGAAAAATAACCAAGCCACCACTGATGAACCTGCTTATCTGTCAGACAGGATTACCTGGACGTTAGCGAAGTCGACCCTGTTCAGGTCAGAGAGCATCTGGTTGATCTGGGAGGTGTTCTGGAGAACGGCGCGGGCTGCCTGGGCCAGGTGGTTCAGACTGGTGTAACGACGCAGCGTCTGGGCAAACGCACTGACCACTGCCGCCTACACCAAACACACACAACCAGAGAATTCACCTGATTCCTCACTTATGTCAGCCATGATGATTTCACGCATTAACTGAATAAACTACAGCAATTCAGGATATAGGGTGAATAAATGCAGTTTCTAAAGCCGTCACAACATCGGCACTAACACGCATCCTATGTGACTCTATAAAACTCATTCATGATGTACCTGAGATGTATAGAAGCTCAAATCACCCAAACCACCATGAGAGGGTATTAGCCCAGATTAACAGAAAGTGTAAATGCAAAGTATCTTCAATCAATATAAGACAACTACATGGTAAACAACTACATTTTGGTGCTTAAATCCAACCAAACTGCACCCAAATCAAACAGGAGGCAGGGAACTCTAATAGTAACATTCGTGCCCACACTGGATTGTGAGAATACTTGTGGACAGCAAACCAGCAAGACGACATGACTGCTGTCATGGGTGCAGCAATCGGCATTTTGCCAAAAGAGAAACCACACTGCATTGTGTATTCCACTGACACATGTAAATGTAACTCTGTAAATCTATATCACATCTCTTCACAATCCTGTTGCGAGAGTTGCAAGTTACCACCGCGGGATCAAACATCTTCCTTTTTTTTTTCTTTTTTTTTTACCTTGGTGCGGACTATCTCTTGAGGAAAGTCGCTCATGGCAGTAGTCAGCCAGCCCTCCAGACTCTTGGCGAAGTTTCGGATGGCCTGAGTGAGCGTGCCTACAAAAACAAAACACAGTCTGGATCACTGACAAGAGAAAGAATCACTACCAGATCTCAGCTATATATAAAGCAAATAAATAAATAAAGGTGTATAACAGCAGCTCGTTGCAGTAACATAGGTTTAAGTAGTTCTGTAACAGAGTAAAGTACAGTAGAGTGTTGTGGAGAAGTATTGAGGTTGCTAACAGTGTACACAGTGTAGACACTGTGGATGAGATTCTGCCATATTTGAATTAGTTCATTAGTGTGGTGATTCAGCCGGGCAGCATGCACAGACAATCACTGAATCATGGGTTTCAAATTAAGCCCATGCCCCATTACTGCGTGTCATTCCCATAGAAATTAAATTAAATACTCTGATTTGCTCGAACCAAAGGCCCACACTGGTTCTACCCATTTAATTTCTATGTCATTCCCTTTTTCCTTTCATTCCTCCTTCCATTTTATATGATGTCATGGAGCTGAAATGCTATAAAATAAATCACTACTGACTGGGGACGGGGCGCAGCACATCAGGGATGAGGATCTCTACCAGAGCCTGGTAGAGGATGTGGTCACAGCTCCTCATCCACAGTCTGACAGGTTCATATTTACACAGAGCCACCAGCTTCTCTCTGGGGATCACACCTTCTGGGTCATCATCACTGGTGGAGGAGAGAAAAAAGGAAACGACACGTTTCTTTATCTAGTCTGTAATAATATATTTTTTCATGTGAATGACCAATAGTGGAAAAACAAATTTACAACTTGTACCATAAAATGCTAAATTCAACTAAGTGTGTCATCTTAATCAGAAGAGTTTTAGCACTTGAAAATGTATTTTAAAAAAATTAGGTAGTTTTCTTATTATGAGATGATCAGTTGATTTCACTTCAACTAACAGCCTGTTTTTTAAACAACAAAGCCTTCGCTCATGTATGCGTGGTCTGACCTGTTGGAGATGGCGGTCGTTCCGTCACTAGGTGGCGGTGTTGAATACCAAAAGGTCTGCCAGAGCTTCTCAATGTAGTGAAACTGGAGGTTCATCACCACATCCAGAGTGGCCTGCGGGAGCAGAGAGGGAGGGAGAGAATGTGGGATGGAGGGGTGGGGGAGTAGGTAGGAAGGGAGGGAAGAGAGGAGGGAAAAGAGGAGGATTGAAGGAGG
>OMLB01035165.1:8714-20905 GCA_900302555.1 Myripristis jacobus | reverse complement strand
ACCCCCGCCACCAACACACACACACACACTTATGTGGTTCACACTGTGAATTATTCTCCTTTCATGAACCATCTAATCATCCTACTCACAAACATAAGGATTTAAAGACATGGCTGATAATATGGCAATTTATTATGTCAGCATGAACCTCAACATCAATAAATGGATACGCAATACTGGATGTAAGTCTGTATCACTGCTACAAAAATCAGCAGTTGCACAGACTTACTTCTATTAACTGCATGTAAGCAAAGTGAGAAATAAATCATTCTTCGATGCTTATGCCAAGTTGTTAATTTCGTTTGTGCAGTAACTTTAAATGACACCAATAAAAGCCTTGGATAATGTGCTAACAGGCCACTGTTTGCTCACATAAAGTGAAAAAAAGCCGAATGCATAAACATTAAACACGCAATGGCACTGAGAGCAGTGAGAGTGACGGGGCTGCGCTGACAGACAAAGACAGGAGCCCATGTGCCCGTCCAAAGACAAGGCAACACAAAGGCCCAAGGGGAGGCCACCACAAAGACACCAAGATGTCCACCCAGTGCGCTGAAAGGTTAATTGGCATGTCTTGAAAGCTGCACAGAGATGAAAGGACGGCTGGAACAAAGGAAGCGTGGTGAGGCTGGACAAGGGGAGGGCAGGGATAATATGATAAAGCCAGCGCTTGGCTGCTTTAATCACAGCCTCTATCCCCCCGTCCTCCTCTCTCCTGGAAAGCTCCCAAAATTTAACATTCAATGTTGCTTCTCTCCATCTCATTGTCAGCCTGTTTCATCCTAAGGGAGTGTTCTCCTGCCCACTCAAATTGATTTTGGTACCAAGGTGCTCTGCATTATGCTGTGAGCCTGTATATGCCATTGCTCCATACATCATTTCATCATGTATGTTTTCTTATCATCTCAGCCAACGCAGTGCTTTCAGCAGGGACAGGACACCTGTTGAGTGATGACACAGCGTCCTACTTAGGAATGAAAATCTCTAATTCATGGACCAGTTTTATATGAATGTCAATACGTGGTAAGGAATTTGATGCAGGAAAGATATCTATGCCAATGCATATTCAGTGTAACTCAAATGACCGATGTGATCTGATCCAACACAACTCAATCAGTGCCATGAAGAACAATCTCACGTTTACTTGATATGTTGTTCTTATTTTGACTGTGGTTGGGTTAATGTGCTAATGGTGCAAGTTATCTAGCACTGAAACTAGGGCTGAACAATTAATCAAAATATTATCAAAATCACAACATGACCAAAGGCAATATCCAAATCGCTAGAGCTGCATTTTTTTTTTTTTTTATAAAGGTAAATATTTATAAATATATATAAGTATTATGGTGTTACAGGGATGCCCTGGGCTACAAATTGGATTTTCCAGATGTAAGAGAACACATACAGACCAGAAAAAAATCATGCCATCATTTTGATAGCTTTTTCAGTGAAAATGAAAATTCTAATGCAAAAATGATCATTCCTACTAAAATTGTGAGTCAGATCAGAGTCAGTTCAGCCCTAACTGAAACACAACACTGTTAACTGTTGGCATGATAATGTCAACAGCATTAAATGTGAAATAACTTGCATGTCTGACCAGCAGCACACAGTATTATGACACAGTCTAGCTTGGTATTTCCCTCAACAAAATGCAATAATAAACTAAAACTCAGTGGAAAGACACACCAGAAAACCAGACGTGTATTTCGGGTTTGTGGTTGTAGTGTTTGGTTTCCTGTAAAACAAACTCACTGTGAAACAACTATCATCTAAAACCAGAAATCTACAGAAAAGATCAATCATGGCATGAGCCAAATTCAGATGAATTTGAACATATGAACATTTCAGGTCATTGCTTGTGCTGCCCCCTCCCTTACTCCCCACCCTCAAGGCCCAATTAACATTTCTGAACATTTCTAACATTTACAAAGTTGTCCACTTACCATGCAAATGAGCAACGCATGACGATGCATGTATGGACAGGGTCGGTAATTACAGTAATTAATGTGCACTGATGTAAATGAAAATGTAACTGGGAATAAATGTACTGGGTAGCTCCCAGGATATTGCAGACAATGGCAATACGTGCTCAGTACAGCCCGGGTAATGGAAGGTGAAAAGAAAATGGTTGTGATGCTGTGGTATGACCTACCTCGCAATGATCTCTGTAGAGTGTCTGCAGCTTCTTGATGTCGTTCATGTTGATGCGCTCCGGCAGAGGCTGGGTGCCAAGGTCAGGGGAGGGGAATGGAGGCAGTGCGTGGGCCACATCTACACAGAGCAGATGTACGCACAGGTGTCATGTACCATTCATTATTTACCACAGGCCCAGATCCATTGCTTGTTTGTTTGTTTGTCTGCATGATAACTCAAAAAACTATTAGAGGGATTTGAATGAAACTTCATGGGGGGGCTGGTAAAGAGTAAAGGAAATCTGGGAGTATCTAGGTCAAAGGTCAAGGCCACCCAAAGGTCAAAATCTCTGGAAAAAAGCATTGTAGACAGATGCAGCTAGGTGCATATTAATGCAGGGGAACATGCGGAGGATGCCATATCTGACTGCTCTTGTAAATTTTTGTACTTGATCTGAGTGAGGCTTTTGTATGGCCCTGGCTGTCCTATCAGTCATCTATTTAAAAGGTTATCCAGAAATCTGCGGCGCTCCAGTGGTACCCAATACTATCTGGTGCAACATGCGAGGCAAACAATATAAATGAAGCCAGTAGACATTTTGTGTAATATTACTGCAATGTCCTCCTCACCTATGTACTGCTGGTGGTGCTGGCTCTGAGCTGCCACCGACTGCTCTGGCGTGCTGGCACAGTGCTGAGAGCTCCCACACAGGCTGTCTGACATACCATCCATCTTCTGCAGAGGCTTGAACCTGCGCACAGGGGAGAAGGCAGAACACCTAGTTGGCTAAGGCTGACAAAAGAACTATGGCAGGGATTGTAGGGCTCAACAATAAGGACGACTTGATGGCCCAGAGCCACTATAAGACTAGTGAGGGCCAACTGATTGATTAGTGACTTGTCTAACAGGGCCAGTACAACAACACAGTGGTTGTGGTTTATGAAGTCATTCATTGTCCTTACATCCAGTGACAGCAGTGGAAGCCAACAGTGCACTGGACAGGATGCTGGTATTTATCACTCATGCTCATTTTGTGTTGGGCTATGCATAGGCTACCTCTGATAATGTGTGTGTCCAGTTACTGTTTACAAACAATGTTATGAACCAAAGAGAGTTTGGAGGAAATTGTATATTTTAAGTTTCACTTTTGTTTTCATACTTTGGAGCAAATTTGATGGCAACTGTTGTGAGTAGCAATAAAGATTTATTTTTAGAGTTCTATGCACTATACACTGTACAAAAGACTGTATAGTAATATTTTTAGTCTCAGCAACATGAAACTGTGGTGGTACAGTGGCGGTACAGTTTACCACAATGGGAAATCCTGTAAAGCTCCAAGCTTTTCCTTGTTTCTCACAGCATTTTTGAGATGGCTTGCATGACATTTTATGCCAGAGTAGGATCTTATTGCCTCTTACAGTTTTTATCTGAAGTCAGACCATCTTAGTCATTATGTTTTTCCCAGATGCTGAATTAGAATTACTCTACCTTTGTTAAGGCCATCTAGATGGATTTTCAGTGTTTATGAAATCATGTGAAACAGTTTTAAAAATGTGTAGCACAAAATTCTTAACTGAATACAACAAGTATTCCAGATAGACATTTTTATACAGCATGTACAAAAACACCTGGGCCAGTGAAACAACATTTAACCAGTGTGCCACCTAGTCAGCACATGACAAGCAATAGGTAACTATGGCTATATAGCATGTTTAGTATGGTAGTATTCAGTTCCAAAAGCAGCATGGTGTACTGTTTCATTGGAATGAAACCTGCATACTGTCTCGTGTCCATGGTATACTGTTGCTTATCCTTGAACTAGAAAATGACTTAAGGAGGAATAGGAAGATGAGACAAGGGGACAAAAACTGAAAGTGACAGTGAAAGGAAGAGGTCAAAGTGAAGAGGAAATGGTAGAAGAGAGAAAGAAGGGGCTGGAAAGAAGAGGAGGCACAGCCAGCAGCAGGAAAACTGTAGCGAACATACAATCGTTGCATTTATTATTGTACTGAGATTTACACACCACTCTCTTCGATCTTGGCTGAAACAAAGCTCTGGCAATCAAAAACACCAAGAAAATGACACCATGAGGAACACAGATGTTCTAAAATTACAGTTTTGTAATGCCAAACATGAGAGAGACAGACAAGTGGAATAGAGGGGTAAGGAGGAAAATGGTGAACAGTAGCAAGAGAGAGAACTGACCTCTGCTTCTGGTGCACAGGCTGCTGCCTCATGGCCATGTACTGAGTGTCCTCCTGCAGCCGGTTGAGTGGAGAGTCTGGCTTTACCCGGATACCGTAGTAATGATACTTTGAGTTGCCTCTGGTAAATTCAGTGAGAGAAAGCCAGAAAGTGGTGAGGAGAAGGCTTACCATTAGTGTAATCACTATCATTATCCCCTTCCATCAACAACTCTCTCTTGCCTACAGGCATCATCATACTCATTGCATCTCTAATGGTTACATGATTGTTGTTAGCGTCTTCATCAGCATCTTCATCATCAGCTTCCTGTCTCTACCTGGTGCCGAGGCGGCGGGTCTTGAGGCCCATGAAGACTGAGCGGATGAGCTTGCCGAAGGAGGCTGCGTTGACCGGATCCAGTTTCTGTTCCTGACAGTGGCGCAAGTAGTGGTTGTACAGGGAGCACCTGGGCAGGCTCACTCCTTCTGCAGTCTCATAGTTATCCAGCAGCCACTGCAGCTAAAAATACACAGAGAACACAGTCTCACAATCAGTCAGTCCTAATGGACCGACTCTGGCCTCTGATCATCACCTGGCCAACAATAGAGAGGAGCAGGGGATCTTATTACCACATCAAAAGACAGACAAGACATGTACACCACACACACTCTCATACATCACCAAGGCACTTTTGTAGGAGGTTAAACACCGAAGAGACCAGTGAAGCCCCACTGTGGCTACACTGAGGCTTTTACTGAGCGGGTAAATGACAACTGCATAGGAAATGACTATTTGCGCAAAGATCATATGGAATCGTATAGAGAGCTATCAATTTTATTTGGTTCCAAATCTCCATGACAGACCAAAACGAGAAAGGCACATTTTTGTTCCTGTCTGTGGCCGACAAGATCATAAGAATTTGCGCTAGAAGCTCAGAATTATCAATACATCATCTACTTGATTTATGATGATTTGTAGATAGTACAGAGGGCAGCTGAGGTTAAGAGCTGCAGTGTAGGGAAAGCATCTAAAGCACAGTTAATTTATCTGACTGAGTGATGGCAAGGATGGTAATAAAGTACTGTCAAGTAGTACTGAATCTCATTTCCATTTCATTATGTCATAACAGAGATGACAGTCTCCCAACAAAAGGACACAAATTATACTGTAATATAACTGAGTGACAGTGTGTGCATGTCTTGATGTATTTGGGTTTGGCATTAGCAAAGAAATCTCAGTGCGCATCTTTTTAGCTTTGGGAGCAAAGCACTCACACAGTGGTCACTATGGAGGAAAATAATGGATAAAGTTGAAAATTTGATCCCTTTGATTGCATGCAGGGTATAAAACGAGGCCCAAGTACAGATATAATCAACAAGTGATAGCAAATGCAAGCCCAGATTCAGGCTGAAAACTAGTTGAGATAATAATGCAAGTTAACAGGACAGTGCAGAGTTGAACAGCTAGCAGTAGGTAATGTGTTCACTTTTAGTGGAACACACTGCCTAAGGTACAGCCAAGCCTTTTTTTTTTTCCATTTTCTCTCAAGTGCTTTTCAAAGAAAGTTCCTGGTTGACTTACATGGCTGTTGAGCAGGCTGCTTTTGTGAGTTGCAATTCCTTCAGACTTTTGGAGGTTTTCAATCGCCATTTCAAGCTAAAGAAAAAAGAAGCATGCAAAAATGAAAAAAAAAGTGGACATAGGAGGGGAAGAGGCAAGAGAGGGTGAGCAGGTGAAAGAGAGAGAGAGATAGAGAAAAAAAGCAGAGGGTGTATGAAGACCAAAAAAGAAAGGAAATAAGACTGTTAGCAGGCAGCCAGATTTCTGCATTTCCATTAAAATCAGTCAGTGTTGCAGCCAAATCCATTATTGGCTAACAAAAGCATGCAAATCAAGGGACTCAAAGGGTTAAGCTGCTCACTGAAGGCTCGCGGTCAGACACTCTAATGTATGCAAATAGGAACCACAAACAGGGGCACAGGTCACATCAAGCTATGGGACAATGGGTCACCAATGTCCATCCCCCCTCCCCAAAAATGTTCCAAACAATGAAAAATTGAGAGCATACTTGAAATGCAGATGTCACTTATACTAAGTTGTAACTAAAACAAAAGCAGGACAGTGCGGGTATAAAACATATTTCCGTGTCACTCTGGCCTTTTCTTTCCATTAGGTATCCCAAAGAATCTATTTTAAATGAATATACCAGATCACTGAGACTTTCGGTGGTATGCACAACAAAAATAATGGAGATAAATTGGCAGGCATAATGAATGACAAAACCAGGGACTTTCTTTTGAGCCTTAGAAGAAAATAAAGAGCAGAAAACAGAAAAGATGTGTGGTATAGCAGCCAAACTTGAGACACAGAAGAAAAGCAAAAAGAAGCAGGCAATGTTCCAAGCCTTAAGAAGGCTCCCGAGGGCTCTTGGCCAAATGGTAATGAGCCCCAGGGGTTGCTTTGTTTCGCAGGGCGCTCAAGTGCCTGTGAAAACCTCTGAAACAAGGCAGTGCTGAATTATTTAAGCCAGTGCCCCGATTCTTCAGTCTCTCTGCCCTGCTCCTCACTGCTCTCCATACATTACTGCGATGTGAGGAGGCCCAAACTCAGGTTGCTTTGACCCTCTGTCTCATTCCCTGTCTTCCTATCTTGCCCTGGGCGGCTGGGCCGTCAGGACACAGGCTCAGGCAGCACTGATGACCAGCATGCATTACATAAGCCCATGCAGCAGTGAGGATGCTTGCTAGTCAGAGCAATTTGTGTGTGTGCGCGTGTGTGTGTCTGTGTGTGTCAGAGTTAGTCACTAAATTTGAGCACAAGGCAGCAGAAACTTTCATTTAGAGTCCTTGCAGCACAGAAGTGCATGCTGTGTATGCAAACAATCCCTCATACAGCATATGAAAAATCACTCAAGCACTTAACTTCACAGCCATTCCATTTCTTTTGTTGGGCATACACCTCTGACTGACACTAACTTTTGCTTGCTGATTAATCCCATTCTGTTGTATAGATACTATGGCACTAGCGGCAGAGTACCAACATGAGCCTCATGGCAGCACTGGGATGGGTGTTGCTCACCATAGCTGAGGAGGACCGTGAGGAGTGTGATATGTGGTTGCGGCTTCCCTCCATGCTTCCTCCATGGATCAGGTAGGTACTGCCACTGGAGATGATGTGGCTGCTGCCCACATCCATGGTGATTCCCACCATGCCGTGAGGGGGAACCCCACCACTGGCAGAGGACACCACCGTAGTGACATGAGTTCCTCCAGCCTGTGAGTCAAAGTAGGCTCCCCCACTGCCCTGCCCGTACAACTGAGCCTCGGGGTTGTAGGAGTAAGCTGCTCGACTGGGGAGAGAACAGAGCACGATTGATAAAACTGTGCAAGGACAACAAAAGTCTTACATCACTGCAATCTGCATGCAGTGATGTCATTTCATCATCACATTTAGGATAATTAAATACATTTTCATGGCCGAGGATAAATGAAGAAGTCATGAGTAATAGCACAATCTAGGACTATGCTCCCGCTGGGAAGAAAGGCCTTGGATATTTTGACCTTCAATTCTTGTGCAAGAGCACAACACTGTAGACACAGTGCAGAATGTTGTTACATAGACAACAATACAATTTATATTTGTCAGATTATTAGGGTGATCCTAGAAATGCTTCCAACTTAAAATACATAAAGCTCTAAGATAAGATAAGATGAGATAAACTTTATTGATCTCTACCAGGGGAAATTCACATGATATGGCGGTTATACAGTGAAGAATAAAGTGGCCTTCAATGCCTTGCTTGTCATCATACTCTTAATCCAGCACCAAAACATACATAACTCTGATTAGTCTAAATGAAGTCATATGCACATTTGTCTGAAATCCATCATATATGTCCTGTTTATTTTGTTATACACAGTAATCAAGATTATTCATCACAATTACGCATCTCTGTGATTTGACGAGCACAAATATTGACATCTTTACCATTTTCAACTACAGTGAATGTTCTGAGCAAGATGTTTCTGATGATTATTTTTAAACCAACTGGAATCCAGGGATGCAATCATCCAGTAATGGAAGAACAGAAATAGAAACTGCCATTCCTCCATAAAAGTTGTTGTGAGTCAGACTACAATGTGAAAACATTCATCATATTCCATGAATTGGTATAATATTGCTTACATAGTTCCATTAGTGTAAATAGCTTCTCCACTTTCTCCTATGTATTGGACCTGGGATGGATAGATATGTTGCACCTGCTGAACCTACAGAGAAAGATGGGAGGACCAAATTAGGGCCCACAAAGGAAGGAGGCTTGAGAATAATACAAACATTTTATTTATGCTTGTTTATGAATAAAGAACAATGTAAAACTAAAGCCGCTTTCACACATGAACTTTGCAAAATGTACAGAGAATCAGGTCCAGACTTTAGGTGGAGCTACCCTTCCACACATGTACAGCACAACAGGAGATTGTTCATGTGAGCCATGTTCACACCTAAAGGAAAGACTGTGTGGTTTAGGTGAGGGGTGACGCCTGGGTACAGCATGCAGGAGGCATGACACAAAAAGTACGCTGCGAAAATCACAGGATTTTTTTTTTTTTACAGCACATCAAAGATGGCAGTGGGAACCACAGACTTATCTGTAATGATGGCCATTTTTGCAACTACTACATGAATTTGCACTTATCCGCAATATCAGCAAAAAAATGGAAGAGAAGAACATGAAGCAGCTAAACTCTGTGCACAAAGATTGTGTCGGAGAAAATGTCATCAACATGCCCACTCGCTCACTGTGTCTGCTACTGACAATTTCCTGCTCTATTCATACATGAGCTCAGCCACACATTTTGCAGGCTTAGTACTAGGGAGCTGGGACAATTAAGTGTGGAACAACTGATGCGGACATTTGTGTTCACACATACAGCTTGTCCAGCTAATGTCGGTATAAGATGCAGAATTCAGTGCATGTGTGAAAGGGACTTAATTGACTCTTTTGAATCACACACAAACACTGCACAGAGGAATATGTTTGTTTGGTAATGTGTTCGCCTACAGGTGTGTATGTATGTGTACCTGCTGAGGAACCTGTTGAACCCTGGGTACTGATAGTTGCTGTACTTGCGCTGCCTTCTGAGCAGAGCCTGTGGCTTGAACCAGCACCCTCTGTGTAGATATATGATATAACACAATTACATCCATAGGCATGCACAATCATACACATACACCAATCGAGACAGCCTACACGATACTCGACTTCAAATTGTCTCAACATATCCAAAGGGAAAAAAACAACAAAATTCTTTTTACCACTCCAGATAGTGTCATTGTGCTCATGAAGCATGAAGAAGTGGTGCATATGCACATACAAAAAATAATGAAATACAGCCCTCAGCCTTGGACACGTTAACATAAGTGGGCATGCATCTTTTGATGCACAACATATGAAACTGTGTGCACACTGCACATAGGAAATATGAGGTCTTTTTTTCTTCTAAACAGTATGATTCTTTTATTTTTGTTAGATTAATGCATCCAACATTTGGTGCCAATATCCAGTACCTTTGAATTTGAATATTAATACGCAAAAAGCAAACAAGGAAAGCATTACTAGAGTCAGTCCTTTTAAGGAAATGTAAAGAATCAGGATACAGAAACTACAAAATATGAGAGGGATAGTCAAAAAATATTAAAACTCTAGAGAATAATCTCTTTCATATTGTCTAATTGATTACATGCTATTGTGATGGACAGATATGCAGACAATGATACGACCAATGTGACCTGTTAGGTGTTTCTACTACATATTCTCAATATTCAATCATAGTAAAGGCTTTTAAACACTATCCACATTTTTGTTCCTTCTCTGTGCAAGAGTGCCTGAAGAATATAACCTAAGACTAAATCCTAATTTTAGCCTTTTTTTTCCCCCAAAAAACATTTCGCTTTTTTCCTATTCGCTAACAAATGCAAGGGGGCATCTGCTGATATTTGAGAATGAAGCGACATTTCAGCCTCAAAAGCATTTCTTCTCGTCTCTGTCCAGCTTGTGCTTGTTCAAAGTAAATGTGACTTCAGTGCATGTCGGTTTAAGACAGATATTTCTTTGATGCTGTTGTTGGTTGGCTTCTTCAAATGTGTGCTGATTGAGGTGCATGTTCTTCGCAACAAAAATAAATAAAACCTTTTTTTCTACATGCCCAAGATATGTCACAACCAGACAGCAGAGTCTATGGCATAGCACGTTTTTTTTTTCTCAATTTGAGCTGGTCACAGGCGATGGAGATGCACTGACCAAAGGTATTATTACAACAGAGATTTAGTTTGGTTTCTATGGATTCTGTTGACAACACTATCCTTATTTTCTACAGCCTTAAATTAGATGTGGTAAGGTAGAAGTATAGATCCAGACAGTAAACTGTTGCACGGACTGACATGGCAGAAGTCTACCACTTGGCAAGGTTAAGGGGTTAAGTGGGCAGAGTGGATGGGTAACAGCAGTAGTAGCTTACAAATGTAGCCATCATAAAAGACACAACTTCCATTGCAGGTTCTGCATGAAACACTAAACTACTGCAACACTCTTATTATACCACTAAGAGAAAGTTTTTGTTCAGACACTGTAAGATTTTCTTTTTAAACATAAGGCAAAGGGACGAGTGTAAGCAACCAACTAGAAGGAATACAGTTACTGCAACTCCAGTGACAACACAAATGCATACAAATGGGAGAACTCAACGAAGACAGTGAGAGCAGCTGTTGGCAGGGTGGAGATAGTGACCGACCTGCTGGGAGGCCGGGACGGGCTGTACCACAGGGGCCTGGGCGGATGTCGAGGTACGCAATGCTGCCACACTGGACGTGGAGTCAGACCCTCCCTCAGAGCTCTGCATGCTGGGACTGCAGGGGAGAGATGGAAAGAAAAAGAAGGGAAAAGAAAAAAAGAGGACAGTCATGAGTATGGGGACAATGCCCATATTGAAAACACACCTTTCTAGGTAATACTCAAGCCTGGAAAAACAGGATAAGAACATTTCAAGTTCATACACATGGACAGCCATACCAAATATGTGCTCTTTCTCCCCAACCGCTTTCCCTCCTGGAGCCGCAAGGGCATTCATTGAGCCCCAGGGGTTTCTGGCTTTGCCAAATCAAGCTGAGTCAGTAAAGCTCTCAGAGCCCCAGTGGCAGCCCACCTTTGGCCTTAATCAAAAGAATAAAAACCAATCCAACAGCATTACACAGACACCACTAGTCCTGCTGTCAGGACAGACATAGGTGGAAAAGGTACAGTACAATTGGGTTACCAGTAGGACTGAACTGCTCCCCAAGGACTAAACCCCTCGCTGCTGCCTCTGGGTTCTCCACTGGGTGACAATGTGCACAGCATAGTAAAGGAGCAGAGCTAAAAATGGAGTGACACAAAGGCTCTCTTTTAAAGAGGGAATGAGTGGGAAAAAGCAGGAGCAAGGGAGGGATAAGAGAAGAATGGAACTGCAAGGGGGAGTGAGCAGATAAAAAACAACTTCCCCAGTCTCTCCAAAAAAGAAAAAAGGGGCAAAAAGAGGGATGAAAATGGCAGTGGGGCTCCAGCCCCTGCCAGGGTCCTGATGATATCCAGCGTTTGTTTCGAACGAGAAACGTTCTCTGAGGGCTCCAATAATCCAGCTGATATGAGGAAATTCCTCAATGCTTTGTAAACGTTTGTCGGTTGCTATGGTGAGGAATCCATGACGACCACCCCTAACTCTACCCATTCCTCCCCTCTCTCACCCCCCCAACCCCCTTTTTAAAAGCTCATACACAGGAACTTTCGAGTGTGGCTGCAAAAAGAAGAGGGGGAGGAGGATTAGAGAAAGGGAGAT
>OMLB01035164.1:8558-27890 GCA_900302555.1 Myripristis jacobus | reverse complement strand
GCAGTGTGAGGCTGACCCAACCTCACAAATGGCCCTTTTCCACCAGTACCTACTCGGCTCGACTCTACTCGGGTTGAGAGCTTTTCCATTACGTGGTAGTGCCTGTAGCAGGTCCCATTTTAGGACCTACTCAGCCGGGGTTCCAAGCGAGCTGAGTCGAGCCGAAAATGTGACGTGAACGCCGTGCAGGCAGCTGATTGGACAGGGAGTGACGAGAGCGACTCCTGCACGAAAACAAAACCCGACATTAAAAAAACAAAAAAAAAATGGCAACAGCGACCGTGCGCATTGATCGTCACTGAGGTTGGCAAAGTCGGAAAATGGCAAGCAAACCGATACCGCGGTCAAATGAAGACGTGGAGACTTTTCTGTGCCTGGTAGCGGCCCAAAGAATCCAGAGGGAGCTGGACGGTGCGGCGCCTTGCTATGACAACTCCACCCATGACGAGGTGCTACTCAATTGTAATGGAAAACCACCCAAACCATGTCGAGGCGAGTAGAGTCGAGCTGAGTTGAGCTGAGTAGATACTAGTGGAAAAGGGGCATAAGTTCTGTGTGTCTGAAATACTGAAACATTTACAAAAGATTTCACACCCTGCGAGCAGCTAAAATGTCGACATTAACAGATGGTTCACCCAGGACATAATTTCAGTGATACTCATTGTGGACTTACTTCCTTTATCTTTAACTGCTTCGATAATGATGGGATAAGCTTGTCTGTCACAGGAACCTATTTCTGAGGTTAAGATTTTCATGTGGATTGCTTCAGAAAATCATGACTCTTTAATCCCAGATTGTTACGAGTGCATCATGGGTCTGAGGATATTTTAGATGGAGTTTCTCTGGAATTTGACCTCAAACTGAGCTTTAATACTTACTGCACTTCATTCTTCTCCACATGTTCTGGTTCATCTTCCTCAGAGTCAGTGAGGGTGTAGCTGACTGAGCTCTTTGTTGCTGGAGGTGGTGGGGACACCGACCACAACCTGGCTTCTTCACTGTCGCCTAGACAACAACATTTGTAGCCTTTTATATCTAGCAGAACTGAGCAAAATAGCTTTCCAGTATGGTCAAAATCATATATCACAATATCTTTGACCCTGATATTAATATTGTGACAATACTGTAGAGATGATGATTGATGCTTTCATAAGATATTTGCATACAAGACATTTTTGATAAACAATCATTAGAAATGTGGAAGTAGGTAAAGCAAATAACAGAACAGCTACAACACAGACAACACTTATGCCATGAAATAGTCATATCCAAAAATCACAGATGATATCTAGTCTCATATCATGATATTAAGGTAATATCAGTACACATTTATCACCCAGCCCTAATGCAGTGTCCCTACCAGTGTTCTCCTTCTCAGCAAGGATGTTGAGTGTTGGCTTCATCTGCAAACATGAGTTCACCTGAAGACACAAACACATGTAATCCACAACACACTTCAGATAAAATTAAAACTGTATTATCCCTGTGAGGAAGCTGGGTGATTTCAGTTGAAAACAGCACTGGGAAACAGCAAAGAAAAGCAGAAAATAAATAATAACAACATGAATCAAGTTCCTATGAACTGTTAACAGGGGGAAAAAAACAAACAAAACTTGAATACTCTCACACTCATATATCATCATTTTCAGTGCAATACAACATTCATTATTTTGTGATGAAGTATTACATTTGTTTCCTTTTTTAAAGAGTGCTTTTTAACAGTGGCTCCTTAAAGTTCTTCCAAGCCAAGTCAGCTTCTTTGACTGACTGTTGAGTATTTGGACTTTACCTTGTTGGAGTAGATCGACACTGAGGGGACAGCTGCTGGGTCAATGACGCGGCGGCGTTTGGGTGGTGGCATCACAGGGGCGACAACCTCGGGGTCACTGTCACTATCAGATATCTACAAAAACACATACAGGCACGGTGTTTTGTTCAACGTGGTGTCGTGATTAAATATTTTCCACAATCATTAACAAACACTTTTGTGATATTATCTAATTATGTCTTATTATGTCTGATGGGGTGACATTGACATTTTGATGTACTTCTTTCATTCGTTTGTTGTGACTAGGGCTTAGATCAATTTATGGAGCAGGCACTGGTCCTCTATTAAAACTGATATCAGCCAGTCTGTTTCAGACACCACTGATATGGTGGAATTATGATCCAGTTTAACAAATTACATATTTATAGTAAGACTGATCAATACTATACTATTTCAGTTTAAAGCCAATATCGATACCAATGACGTGCTGATATTATCGTGAATCCCAAAGGTAAAATCTTGAGGCTCCTTACGTCTTGAATCTGCCAATCACACCTCTGAGATTTCAGTTTTTGGGAAATGACAGAGTTCTCCTTCCATAGAAACCGAGTGGGTTCACTTCAGTTCAAGATTCAATACTTCAATTTCTAAGTGTCTGTTTTTTTCCCCCCAACAAACCTGAGTGCAACCTTTCTGAACTCTACTGACAGATGTGCTGCAAAACTTCCAGTGTTTCCCCTATCATTCTATTGGCAGGGCGCAGTGCCTAGCCAACGGAGCCTCCTGCCTCGCCTGAATGTCACGCTAAATTAATTTAATTAATTTTCAAATTAAAAAATAAATAAAATCACAACAGAAATAATTTTATGTTACGTTTCTATACCCGCACCCATCCACAAGCAGACAGAGAGAGGAGGAGAACAGAGGAGAATCAACACTTGTACCCCCATAAGTGAAATAAATAATTGATGTCATTGATGTCCAGCCGCCTGAAAAACAGGCGAAAATCTCAGCGTTTTTTAAACGCATGGTACAACAGCCTGAGTCGACCACCAGTGGCAAAGACTAGTGCTTCTGCACTCCTCCGGTCCCCGGTCTAAGTCAAATGGACACCCACATGGGCATTCCAAGCACTACAGCCGCGGGTACGAGTTCAGAGCAAAGCAGAAGCCCCCTGACAGGCCGCTCAAGTTGACTCATCACCATGAAGATGTGTGTTCCCGGTCCAAGTCAAATGGACACGGGAACACGGGAAAGCCAGAATCCTAGGGGGAACACTGACTTCTGTCAAGGTTTGTGTACAATTTGCTCATCCTGCATTGTGGGATACCCATTTAAATTTGATCACACTGGTAGTTAATGGACTGCATGACTGTGTACACTATGTAACTGTTTATCATTTTAACAGTGCAATAATTTACACACAATTCATCATTTTTCCCCCTTTTTTAACAGTTACAATAATGAACAAGTAGTATTGATGCACACACTCAAATTTCTAAAGGCACATATTTTAATATGTCTGATTCTTATAATTTAATTCTCCTTTTGAGAATCTGAGCAACTGCAACTGACCCAATTTCCCCATCGGGGGTTCAATAAAGTATGTCTGATTCTGTACTATCAGACGTACGCATCAACGCATTATCATCCTCATCTTAACATTACATGTTTTCTCTTTTTCCTTATGTTTTTTTGAGAGTAGGAGAGTGCCATAGCTGTTTCACGCTATGTTGTGACAGACTCAATTCATATCTAACTGCCTTACGTGGGGAACCGAGATGTGTCAGCTATAATTAAAAGTTCATAACAGCAGTAGCTGCACCGGCATATCATTGATAGATACCCGGACTTTTACCGACTGCAACTTTTCTGTCATTATCGGCTGGTTAGCATTATCTGGCGTTAGCATAGCTGTTAGCTAAAGACGCATCTGTGTCAATTTTAAAGCAAGTTGATTAACTTCCCTTTCCGGTTTAGCCGTTTGCTTTTCAAAATTGTGTGAAAAATTATAAAGCAGGGCATTGTAATAACTTTGCACCTATACTTCAGCGTAACATTTTGCATGTCTCTAACAGACGTTTCATACGTTAATATGCCACATTTAACAGATACCTTTTACTTTCTCAGCTGCACTGTTGTTTTCAACCGCAACTGACAACTTTATTAAAAAAAAAAAAAAAAATACAGCAACATTTTCAACCGTTATTTAAAAAAAATAAAAGATGAAGATGTCCAGTATTTGCGGGAAGATGTTTGTATTGCTGTTGCAGAATTTTCTCAATATGATCTTGTATATGTATGATATATAGCATATAAAGTTATATATTTTGTTAAGCTGAAAACGGTCCCACGTCCGTTAATTTTTTTTTTTTTTTTACTTGAACTTTTGTTTTTCAGCAAATAGAAAATAGGAGCTATCTTACATGAATGATATACCAAAACATATCTATACACAATATCAACAGAAATTAAATGAATAATAATTATCACGCCCGTTAAATCTGATTCTACCTAAACTAAACAACATGAAAACTGCCTATGTCTCTGGTATATTAACAAAACTACATTAGCGGATGCTTTTCAGCTAACTGGGATAAGTATCCCCCCGACCAGTGCAAAAAATAAAAATAGAAAGAAAAAAGCCTTTATAAAGAGGTCTAACACCGCGGCATAAGTGTCTGAAACAAAAACCTAATACAGACAATGTTTTGTTGGCTCTTTTTTGTAATTATTTCAGGAACTAATCATGATTTATAGATGTTTTAATTAACGTTTAAAGGAAACATCCCACGCACTCCCTGCAACCAGAGGATACGGGATGTGAAAATCAACGACGAGTATAAAATCGAAAAACAATGACCAACCGTTAGTGTGTTTTCCAACCAACGTCACTAGTAAAGGTAAAATAAAATCAAATCTAACCTTTATTCGAGGACAGACGGTTTTTGTGCCTCAAGATAGCCAGTTCGTCGACGGTTAAGACCGTTAGGAAGCTAGCTAGCAAGAGGAGGCGATCACTTGCTGCTGTCGCCGGGACTATCAGGGGGAAAACGCTCCACTCTGCCCTGTCTGCAGTGTTGGAGCTCGGTAATTTAGCCAGCTAGTTACTGGAGATTAATGGTCGTAACGTTTCTGTGAAACTGGGTGTCTGCAGTCAGCAACTGAAAAGACCTATTTCTGTAATGCGTTTAAGCAAGCCAGGGCAGTATAAGCCCCTTTTCGCCCTGAAGCGCATTGATTTGGCACGAACAGGTTCGGCGAAGAGGCCGCGGGGCCTCGGACGGCTACATGACTATGAGTAAACCGCCCTCACAAAGTGTTGGGTTTGAATTGTAGTACCTACTCTGAACTTATTAAATAGTGACCCTGAAAACCCCATGTTGGAATATAAATATGGAATATCTGATACTGAAACTAATAAAAACTACACTAAAACTAAACATTAAAACAAAACTGAAACGAGCAAACCCACCCTGAAAACTAACTGAAACTAAATTGGATTAAAAACAACAATTTCAAGTATTCCCACTCAGCCGTGTGTTAATTTAATTAATTTAAACTATTATGATTTTATGGTTAGCGAGTCGATTATAAAATCAGTCAGATGGACATGCCATTAGTCGCATTGCAGACTTTTATTTTGTAGAGTGCAGACCGGAAGCGTGCGTAAATCTGCGAGGCAGTGGTTTCATTTTAATGTTGCGTCAGGTTGTGGCCAGACTAAATGCTGTTTCTGTGGTTTGTCTGTGCCAAAGTGCTATTTCCGCCGGTCGCAAACTTAGTTATTATAACTCATAGTGTCACATAACCCTGACAGCGTAGCATCAATGAAGTTTAAGCGTTTAAACGCTGCAATATCTGTCACAACACTCACCGCTTCAGCCATAGTCGTTTTTTCCGCGCTCTGCTGCTGCGTTCTAATACTATGGGAAAATTCCTACATGCACAAACGAACCAAAACACAATGGCGCAAACACTAAATTTTCGAATATGCAAAATCCCAAAATGCGGCGTTGAACCTAAAGAGAGGATGTGGTGAAACTAAATGATGCCAGGCGAATCTAGTGACTAGCAACAGGGCACAACACAAGTAAACAATATGAATAGAATATTAAATCAACCGCAACAAAATTTGGGAGAAGTAGTGTGAAAAGTACAAGACGTGCACAACATTTGCAGAAGGTGTAAATAGCAGTAATATGAGTGAAAATGATATATTGTGTAAAACACGTTCATGAAATAAAATATTAATGGCAATTCAAAAATATAAACATACACATTAAATGTAACAAGGCGATATCGGCTTGTGGGTAAATGGAAACTGCATTACCAATGGAAGGTAAAATTGGGTTACTTTATAATTACAGTCATATTCCACTTATGTAGAGAAATGCTGCATCCTGTTTATATTTTTACTTGTTCAGCTTTTTTTTCGTTGTCACACACATTCTGTCTCCGGAAGCAACTTTGCACTTCACTCCCGGATTCGTCATTTAATAGTTAGGGGTGTACATGATACTGTAAAATTGGTAATTCTAGCTTCTGTTGATTTTTGTTCCGCTACCGAGCTCAGAAGTTGGAGCTTACGAGAACCTGAACGCACCACAAAATTCATGTGTTACCCGGTTTGTGATTGGCCCTAGGGAAGCGCAACCACAAGTTCAACCAATCAGAAGTTCTGATTGAATATTCACTTGCTGAAAGAGCCGCAAGAGGGGAACAGTAACCACAAATGTCCCAGCAGACAGACCTATTTAAATGTCTGTGGACAGAGATCAGACCACAAACATGGCTTATGTGATCCACGTCACTGATATTTTTTCAACAAAACTCATCATGGGACAAAGTTTTATTTATTTATTTATTACAAAATCTTTCACATCTTTGACATCTAATAGAAAAAAAAGGCAGTTTTGACTGTCACATCAACACGCAAGGCAGAACATCAACTAGTCAACAAAAGATGCAACGACAGCGGTGCAGTGCAAAGCTGTGTAACATTTGACATTATAATGACATAAGAAATATGTAAAAAAATCAATAACCCACACCTGGATTCCAAAATACAGCAAACCTTCACTGATTGTGTCCTTCAGCGCAGATAATTTCCAAAAATGTGTCCAAAAAAAAAAACAAAACACGATGGTAGCTGGAAAGTGTGTCTCAACTTTGGGTTCAAATGCTTCGTCAGAACTGTCTGATCTGTGTTTCAACCAGTTTGAGTTTTTTTTTTTTTTTTTTGACAGATGTCCCTCTACCCCTGTTCAGATGAAATGGAAATTAGTGTCATTCTGAAGCGCGGGTGTTCCCAAAGCAGGCTTCATTGTCGTTGTCTCTTGGTCTCCTCTGGTCTCGGTTTCCGTTCTTTGGTCACTTCTTCTTGTTCTCCTTGCAGGCCACCACGTAGCGCTGGGCCACGTTGAGCGGAGGGGAGTAGCCGTCGGCGTACGACGTGTCCTCGAACAGCACCGAGTAGTCGTCCTGAGGCTGCAAACACACAGGTGCTCTGGTTAGATCATACTCTACAGGCTTGGAGGCATCGCTGCAGGATGGGTTGCCCAGGCGACAGGAACACGACTAGCAGAGAGCTGATTTACCTGCAGATGCTACAGTAAGATAGTCAAAACTGTTAGCTTTGCTGTGTGTCACTCTTTCATCCTCCTCTAGTGGCTCAACTGGTATTTAATCTGTTTTAGAGAGAGGTATTTTTTCCACCGCCTCTGCATGTATCCAGTTCCAAACAAAAGTCAAACCTCATCAGTTCTTGGAGAGCAATCAGAGATTTGTAACAGTAAGAAAATAATTAGTAAGTCATGTACACCTCACATCTGATCACTTTGACTAGTCAGTGTTGCAGTTGCCCTGTCCAAAATAAAAAAGCAACAGAGTACAACACAAGGCTTTCAGTCACAAGCCAAACCATCTGGAAGCCATATTGGAGGTCCTCAGCATTTGGACAACAGCAGCTAAGAATGGCTGACAGCATTTCTAAAATTAGGACTCAACTGTCTAAGCAGCATTTAAAGTGTGAACTGATCATTTCATCCCTCACACAGCTCACTGATTTTGTGTTTATCTGACCAGGACAATTTCAGTATTCCTGACTTCACTGCCATGGTTTCTATCAGTGACTACAACAATTTGGGTGTTTTGTTTGAGTGTTTTAGTATTGGAGAAAAAAATACTGCTAAAAATCAGGCTGTAATTGAGCTATAAGGGACAAGTGAGCCATTAACAAAGCAGCGCTGAAAAAGGCCCATAAATGTCCCTTCTGGATTCAAAACATGCAGTCCTTAGTCCGCTGACCTCACTGCTGCAGTTTGTCTCTCCTCTGCTTCTCTCTCCTTCGTCTGCTCTCATCTTTCAGTTCCAAATCGCTGGACTCCACTACATGTCCGCCAACCAAATCATAATAGACTGTACTGACTTCAAAATCTGGAGCATAGGTAGCCATTCTGAGTCATTTTACCAAGATTTAAAAAAAAAAAAAAGATAGAAAGAAAGAAAGAAAGAAATACAAGATGAAACTCTTTGAAAGCAAACCCTGAGGGAACAGCAGTCGACAGAGAATACATTTTCTACCCCAGGAGTTCATCGACGCAACAAAAGGGCTTTTTTTTCCTAAGTAGCCCGCTATAACCATGTAACGTGTTATATGATATTACAATGAACTGAAGTCTGAGTGTTTCAAATTCAAAAAGAAAGTGAATATTCTGTATTGATGAATGTTCCCTGGCGGTTTTCAAAAGGGACGCGAGGACAAGTGACAGATGATTTCTTGCTGATTCTAGCCTTATATGAGTAAAACGACTGGCAAAAGTCACCTGTGTTCCAGATTTTGAGATGTGGAGTGACTCTGAAACAGATATTTTTTTCCTTCCACCAGCCGACCTTATTTAGGCTTCATTAACCAGAGTCGGACAGAGGGAGGAGAGAGGAGCAGAGAAAACACAACCTGTAGCAGCAAAGCTAACGGGTTAAAGTGTGTTTTCAACCCAAAAAGCGTCTTTCTGCCAAGATGGCTCAGTTACACCACTGAGTTAATCTGGAGCCTGATTTTTCAGGGAGTCTACAGGTACCAGCGTATTAAATTTAAAGCTTTTTAAGACCATTCTAAGATAAACTGGGAAAAAAATCATCTTTTTCTTATTCAAATGAGCACTTCAGGTAAGTGTAAAGGTAAGTACAATATATTTGGTCTTGTGCCGAGGTCGTTTTCTTTCAGGTGAGGTCAGCTGCAGCTGGTAGAGAAAATGAAATTAGGATTTTTTTTTTCAAACAGGTAAATCCAAGGATATCTGTGGATTTCTCTCTACAGATGTTAGAGTGAATATTTTAGTTTCTTATGTGCATGTAAATGCAGTGTGAGTAAGAATAAAGGGAGTAATCTGCTACAGGCATTTTCCCAAGTTAAATGTAGCATGTCAATAGTAAGAAAGTCAAAATAAAGTTCAGTGGTAGTTTTAAAGTTTTGTAACATCAAAAATGTTCATTTTCATGCAGGAAAGCTTGACAATTTCTGAAAAAATAGATGTATAAATTAAATTAGATAACATGTTGAAGTGGAATTTAAGACTTAATATGTACAGTATGTCTCTCAATAGTAACACAAGTCAGAAACACAGCCTTACTGTAAAATCTGATTTACATAACAGCAAAGAGCTTCACCACCACAGTATTTTTAAGCTCTCTCTCTTTCCTTGCTCAGCTGATATACATGTATTTTTTTTTCTTCTTTTTGCGCTGAGCCAGTTCTCTAGCTGACCTCCATGATGGCGCCAGACGTGGTTGCTAGGAGACCTGTGATGCAACCTCAGAGCCTCTGCTCCGGCTGGGCGTCACAGCTAAATTTACTGCTGTAATGTGGGCTGGTGGGTCTCACCCTGTGTGGTGGAGTGTGGATGAGGGCCCGGTAGAAGCAGGTGGTCTGGGGGTAGAGGGCCAGCACCAGCTGGTCTTTACTGAACAAGGCCTCGGGGTCCGTCTCTGGGTTGGCCTTCCACTGGGGGAGCGGGATGATGCGCCTCCTGCTCAGAGTGTGTCTCCTGATCAAATACAACCACAAACACATTTCAACCAGAGATATTTCTGGAGCGACAGTGTCTATTCAGCCTGAGTGTGGGACCAGAGGGTTAAAGGTTTGACTGATATGGGCTATTGGAGGCTGACAGCGGTGCTAATATTTTGTGCCAATTTTCAGTATCTTTACATTTGACTATTTTTGTTCTGCAAATTTCAAGTGTTTCCCGACAATTTTATTTTTGCTAGAATAAAAAAGCCTCTGTATCGTCATTTAGAGCAGTGGTTCCCAAACCAGCCCTCAAGGACCCCCTGCAGGTTTTTGATCCATCTCTACTCTTGCACGCCTGATTCAGTTACGGCCCTCGCACCTTCATGCACGCCTTGTTCAGACAGATCTGTTTCAACCAATCAGCATGAAGCCCTTAAATGGATCAGGTGTGACAGAGTAGAGCTGAAACAAAAACCTGCAGGACAGGAGGTCCTTGAGGACTGGTTTGGGACACCAAAGCTCTCCATGGAAGCCAAGACCAGTCAAACTCTTTCAGACAGGGTGAGCAGCTCTTTGAGGCAGAACAACCAACTGCACCCAATCAGTGGTAGAGGAAACTCAGGGATACATCACTTCTGTTGAATGAGGAATTCATTTACAAAACTACAACTGTGCTATTAAATGAACAGATAAAACATGAAAACAAAATAAAATTGCATTGCCATTTTATATGATGGAAGAACCTCCATCATATCCGAAGTGGATGACTGAGAATTTTTAGCTTGCTAATTAAACGAACAATAACAACAAATACATCAGTCTATTCCAGCAAGGAATGGTTAACTGAAAATGTGACCCAAAGAGAATGACAGGGCAACAGGAGACAGAGAGGGAAACCACACGAAGGAGGGAGTGGGAAACTGGAAGAAAGGATGTTGCGGATAAAGGCAGGAGGATAAACACTGAGATACAGAAAACAGAAAGGGGGAAAAAAGAAACGACTGAACAACGGGAGTACAGAACAGATGTCAGTAACGATGAGCAGTTGGAAATGGAGAATATGAAATGATTAAAGCTGACTCACTCTTTGCCCTCTTCATCAATATCATCCACTTCATATCTAGAAGAAGGAAAGACACAAGAAGTCATTTTTGAAACTGATCGACAATGAAATTAATTGTGACACCTTGGTGCGATTATCAAAAACAAACGAGACCGTGGTAAAAAGGTCTGCTGATGTCTACTTCATGTCAGCGGTGGTGTTTGTACAAGTGTTTCTCAAAATAAACACGTTTCTAGTAAAGCCTGGTGCTTCCTGTTGCTCAGTTTGCTTTTTGCGGCCAAAGGTTTTCTCTTGGTCTCTGATGAAGAGGATCAGCATGTTTCACTCCTTCCACCATCAGCCAGAAGCTTCCAGACACTCTGAAACCTTGTCGGCATTTGCTATGGAGAAATGGTGCACTCTTCCTGCATTGTGATCCAAACTGATCCAAATCAAATCCAAACCGGCGTCACATTATGTCTTTTCCACAATGGCCTATTTTCTGTATGATAAAAAGAATAATATCTCAAAATCCAAGTCTGAATCAGTGCTTTCTGACTCTTTTACTCTAATCGAGTCTACAGGAGTTTTTTTGGTGGTTATTTTTTAAAGCCTACTTGTTGGTGGAGTGGCTGTAGCTGACGACCTCAGCCAGGATCCACTGCTCGTCTCCGTCCACAGCCTTCACCCTCGCTGCGACCTTGTCCCCCTGCTTGGCCACGTAGTCGCTGCTGGCTGGCGTCGCTCCGCACAGGGGAGGAGGACTAGGGGGTCAGAGAGAGCATTTAACAGAGGGAATAATACGGGAGAAAGTGAAGAGGATAAGGAGAAACAGCTGTAAGGTTGAGAAGAGGATAATGCACGATACTGTTTTTTTTTTCCCCCAATATGAGCTATGCCGATATTTCCCAACTCTTTTGGTCGATTGCCAATGCCAATACCAATATATGCTCATTTTTTCCACCACATCAAGTCTCTCCTGTAGTGAAATGAACATATTATTATGCCTTATTGTGAAGGCCCACTGGCAGATGCAGACATAAAATACAGCTGTTTTCAAAATGTACACATTCACTGAGCAAAATAAGCTCTAAGTACTTTATACTTAGGTTATCTAAAACATGTAATATTTATTTTAATGTAACATTTTTAGCAGAGATTTTCAGTTCAGGCCTCTACAGATATTTTATTTTCAAAACTGATATCAGCTGATTAGGATTATGTGCTAGTTGAGAATAGAAAGTTTGAAAGCGCCACAGTAAGTGTGTTTTGATAAAAGATACAAAGTTCTTTACCTGACCTTTTAACAGCTGCAGTTTCCTTAAAGCAGTATGCAAAAACACTAACGTGGGGGGTTAAAGACGTTCAGCATGAACACAGGAATCCTGACGGCTACCTGTCCCCTGGCTTGCCGATCCACAGAGGGAGCGTCATGGCCGACTGCTGCAGGAGAGTCATCAGGACGCCGCGTCTCATCGTCTTCCTGGGAGGGTCGCTGTCACTGTAAACTCCTGCCATCTTAGCAGCTGGGGCACGACAGGCAAGGAGAAGAGAGAAAAACACAGGAGTCGCTTTAAACTGGACCAAAAACTGTTTCCATCCAACTGCAACGCACCAATTTGTCACAAACTTTGGAAATGTCACAAAAAAGGAAACGCAAGTGCATCTCTGTCAGCAAATAAACAGGCATCTTGAATATCAGAGAAACATTCATCAGAGAAATCAAAAGAGTCTCTCAATAATTAACTCTTATGTCATATTTATCCCCATACAGCCAAAATAGGCATCAGATACATGAGAGGGACAGCAGTTATGACATTTCTGGGCCAATCACACATTATTCATTTGATGCATTTCCATGGCTGTTTATCACTGAATCTTGAGTCTCTTGAATCATAGTTACTTCATCCAAATAAATCTGCTAAACCAACTGTAACTGTTTTTGCAATAATGAAGGAAGAACAGTTTTCTGTACATTTTTCTATTTCCATCCATTTTTCCTTGTCTGATAGATTTAAAACAACAACAACAACAAAACAAGTCCCAACCAAGTTATACAAGGCAGATTTCCTAAATATAAAGACACCTCACCAACACACACACACACACACACACGTACCTATTCGCCTCTCCTCCAATAAAGATTTGATCTCTGCGATTTTATCAAGAGCATGACGCAGAATGCTGTGGAAACAGGGAAATAAAAACCAGCCAACATGTCAAATGGGATTTTTCTTGGGTGCTGTGCAACATGCTGCAGCGCTCCAGGCGACAATGAAAATGCTAAACATTTTTGTGATTATGGGATGACTACAAGAGGCCCCAGTGTAAAAGCCCTGTTTGGACAGGATTAGTGTTACAGAGCGGCCTGGGTGATGTAACATCAAGTGGTTTCAGTGAACAACCTGGACAAGATCAATCTCATACTCAGATATTCCCCAGAATGACTGAGCATGCCATTCCATTTTTGAAAATTTTTTAAAAAATTTCACATGAACACAAAATTCACATGAAGGCCATCTTAATGATGGGTAAGCAGTGAGAAATAGAGGTATGGTAAATGAGAGGTAAGTTATAAATTCAACATAATTTGTAAACAACATTTTCTTATATTGCTGTTGAGCAATGTCCAAAGAAAAGTCTACATAAGATTCATGACAGGGTCTAAAACTGCATAAATTGTTTTGACTTGTGTTCTTATAACCATGAATCCACTGTCCTCGTAAACTGAACCAGCGTGCCAGCTGATCCTAATTAGTAAAAGTAAACGCCACATCAATGCCTACAAAAGAGCAGGAGACTGCAGGTCAAAGAGGAATTGATTGAGAAAAGTCAAGAATGCCCAAAGGAAAGTCTGAAGCGGGAGTGGAGAGAGAGACACTCCAAATGTTAAAAACCTAACAGTTGTTATGCGGAGGTCTGCTGCAGGAAGTGAACACCAAACAAGCTGTCATGTCTGGCAGAGTCAGCAGAAGAAAACGTAACAGGGAGAATAAGATGCATGGGATGCTATTAGTCATTCAGCAAATGTTGTATCCGGAGTATGGTGCCCCACTGACAAAATAAAAAGAAGTTTGATCTCAAATCTGAGGCAAAAAAATACTGCATGAATGTAAGTGTTAGCGTAGTTCACGTCTCTGAATTTATTTTAAAAGACCATGATGCTTTGTAAAATAAAGGATTTAAAAAAAAAATATTATAAATGATAAAATATAATACTTTAACTTAACTGTAGAACTGAAGAAACTGCAAGAACCAATTATTTGTCAGCAATGAAAGCAATGAAATGTATGTAAGAGTGCTCTTGAGTGTGCATCGATTCTTTTCTTTTCCAAATCCCAAATTAGGAAACGCTGGGGATGTCAGAAGCTTTGTGAAAACTTCTTGAGTGAGTTTTAAGAGGACATTTCTCCTTAAGCACAGTTTGTGAATGAGGCCCGTTGACTGTCAACCCAGACTGCCCTGGAGCTGACAGAAGGCTTAGTGGTTTGTTGACAGTACATTATTCCTCTTATAAATATAACTCTTTTGTGCACCCTGCAGTGAATACAAAAGATATTTTGCAGGGGATTTAAATCACTGAACTACGCCAGTTACATTTTTATTACATGACTGCCTCCAGTCACGTGATTCCTGTCCAGTCGGGGCTTACAGTATTGTCACTGTAGTGGTAAAGTCCATATATGACTTCTGCAGCCACTCACCTGCACTCTGCCTCAGCATCTGCTTTAGCCGTGGTGTACAGTCCCCTCAGCTTGGTCCTGTAGTACGGGGAGGCTGGAAGAGACACGAAAACAGTGCATGTAATTAGGCACCTGTGATTATAAATAAATCTGGAGGCATATAATAGTGATAACTGAGGGGTTACAATGAAGAGAACTCAGGCACATGTACAAAACAGTGCTGAACTTTGTTTAGATTCAGAAAAACTTGATATGTCATGTTTTTCTACGGGTGTAATTATCATTTTGTGGAGTTGTAAAGGTCACTGGACACCCTGGAAATATCAAACCTACTGACCTCTACTGTAAATGGCAAGATAATTGAATTCAATGCAGCATTCTGGTACAGCTTCACCCAATAACAATGTATGGAAAGGCAAAGTATAACTGAGGAAGCATACATTTCTGCAACACATCTGTTTTACACAAGTAAAACAGATGGTGGAAATGAAATTAAAAAACACTAGAGTCTTACAGAGGAGCCTCACCTAAATACACAAAACAGACAATAGAGAACGAGGAAAAAACAGTTGAAACAAGAATATTATACATAAAATAGATTAAAATTAATATTACAAACTTTAAAAAAAACTGTCTGTCTGTTGAGATGACGGGAAAATGTCTGGAGTGAGGCTGGGCAGTCACATCAAAAACCTATGCCATGCACACACTCAAATGGCCAGAAATGCAACTTCAAATGCAACAACAGTTTTTTGAAGATAAAAGTGTAAGAAACACAGCAACTGACTTTTGTTCTCTGTCTGCATCCTTTCATGTGTTTTCTGAATGTTGAGCAGATTGTGTTCACTGCGTGACCTCTCCTCCTGAAAGAGAGCAACAGGGTTCATTTGAATTTGGTTGTCTATTTTGTATTCATGTACAAAGTTATACCTGGATAATAATCAACGAAATATACTGTAGATACCCACCATAGTCAGTTACAGAGACACCTTAAGGTTTCCCTGTACTCACCTGAGTCTGTTTGATGAGTTGATGCAGCTCTGTTAGTAGCTCTGCAATTTTGGTATCAGCTGACATGTCTGTAACTAGGAATGAAGCAACAAAGTTTGGTTTTGCCATTCATATTCTGTCCTATTACAACAGCACATCGCCTTGGTCTACCTTAAAACCCCGTCAGTTTAAAGTTAAGTTGGTTATTGCCGACGCTGCATACTCTCTAAAACGTAACTAACAACCTTCCCTGAAAGTTTAGTAAAAAATGGTGAGTTCGGCCTACAAATGGTGCACAAAGCAGCGGGTAAATTCTTATAAAATCTCAATATTGTGATTTGTTTACAGTGGTCGGTCCCGCCCCTCGTGGTGCATTTTGGTGGAGGATAGCCACAGAAATAGCAGTCTGCCCAAATAAAAAAACTGA
Organism: Myripristis jacobus; assembly: GCA_900302555.1. Lineage (NCBI taxonomy): Eukaryota > Metazoa > Chordata > Actinopteri > Holocentriformes > Holocentridae > Myripristis > Myripristis jacobus. Next base: position 11,966 of record OMLB01035164.1, on the reverse strand, counting down.
TATTTCATTGAAGAAAGACCTGCCTGGTGTACTCTGCGCACGCCGAATTAAAAACTGGCTTGTAATAATTTAGGATAGGTCTTAAGTCACGTCCTAGCTGATATGCATATTTGGCGACAGACAAAGAATCCTTAAATTATCGATTTTCAAACTGAACCGTCGTCAGGCTCTCTCCATGCTAGAGAGTAGCGCGAATTTTACATCAAGCTGCCGACAATAAAGATATTGTTGAGTTAGCTAGATGTAGGAGAGATGCATATTCTCCGATAACTGACCTTGAAGTCGTTTAAGTTACTATAAGGTTATGATTCCTGCAGAAATCAGGGCGTAAAATGTCCAGAAAAATGAATAACTGAATGGCGGGTTAGCAAACAGTACGCATAGCTAGCGGATGTTAGCTAGCTAGCTTGTTTAGAAAACCCGATCTGATTTGTGTGTGACTTAAACCGTTAGCTGTGTGTTAGCTATATTAATATCGTTAACTAACATGCTTTGTCTGTCTCCAAACATATTCCATAAAGGTGCCTACCGTATAAGTTTTGATTTATTGTCGGCTAGTTACATAGACAGATTAGCTTCCACTGACAAGTGTCAAGTTAGCCAGAGAAGACAATGGAGTTTCCGTTCACAACTTTCAAAATAAACTCCCGTGTGCGAAAAGCGTTTCAGTGTTTTGGGACTAACATCAAATACAGAGGTGAAGAAAGAGAATATAATTATGTAACCAGCAACTTGTAGTTAATTTAAGTACCGTTGCTGTTGTTTTAATAGCATTTTAGTTGCACAAACAGGGTGGCGTTTGCAACACACCCAGACTACACCGTTAACAATGAAAACATCCTGTGTGTTAATTATTAACCGCTGTGCTTTGAACATGCCCAGTTCTCAGAATAGTGTATGCAAGGATATAAGCTGTGGTTTAGCAGTGTGAAGGCGTGTAAAAGCTGTTTCACCATCCAAGACAGTCCTCAGATGAACTTCACAAACACACGTCTGGAACAGAGCTGCTGTTTTGCAAGGAGTGACGCGTCTAGTCAGCACATTTGTGAGGAAGCGGATTCAGGATGTAGCTCTGTTGTAAACATAAACTTGAGTCAGACTGTAAGATCACTTTGTCTTGTTATCGAGCTGAGGCATGTGGAAACAGACTGATCATCTTAAATGAAGCAATGTGACTTTACAAATGAGGTTGCAGATAATCTTTTATGAAGAGATAAAGCCTAAGGTGTGTGTGTGTGTGTGTGTGTGTGTGTGTGTGTGTGTGTGTGTGTGTGTGTGTGTGTGTGTGGTAGGGCAAAGAAAAGGGTGTTTACTTGGAGATACAGCAGAGGTCAATATTCACAGACACATGGCTCTTATCTGCAGCCAGGTTTACAGTTTTGTGTACATGGTGCTTTATAGCCTTGAAACGTGCATGTGTGTGTGTGTGTGTGTGTGTGTGTGTGTGCAGCTACAGAAAGTATTGAGAACACACTGTTACAGCTCAGAAGGGCGGGCTCATATTTCAGCAAATATTTACTGTACAGAGGCCCATGTGGTGGAGAGTGCGGCCAGAGAGAGAGGGAGAGGCGAAAGCCAGGACGGATGAAAAGAGAGACGAAAACATCCCAAAGAAAACAAAGATAATCTAGAAGAAGTGATGGAAAACACAGAGCAACATGACAGTATGCTCTCAGCTTGGAGGAGGACAGAGAAACAGTGACTGAGGTGGCTTTGAAAACGCCTCGTGCTTGGCTGGCTGTGCCTCCGCCTGGGAGTGGGACTGGAGGCCGTGCTCATGGCAGGCGGTGAGTCAGTGAGACGGGCCTCTTCCTCGGCGCTGGACGCCCGCTCCCAGCACGTCTCACTTGCACACACTGATGTCACGTAAACTCAGAGGCCGCTCATGGAATATTCCAGCCTGCCGGAGGAGTCACTTTGGGAAGAGAAAGCCACAGCTCCAAAACAAAACGCTGTGCTCCCTCCCTGTATGAGCACATGGTGACACAGCTCAAACTCAGCTATGATGCATCATAATAAACAAATCATAAACCCATAAGAAACATAAACTTTTCTTTCAATACGCTTATCAATAAAATCAAAAAATTACATTCAGTTCAATACTAATAACTGCATGTCATTTTAATGCTTTATAGGTCAATTATAGTAGTAGTAGAAATAATAAAGCCTCTACAGTTTTGCACATTTTGTTTGCTAACCCTTATCTTTGAGGTCAGTTTGACCTCATTCAGTGTTTTACACCTCTAACTGTGTAAATATCATCTTTTTTTTTGCTTCGCATTTCATGACTTTTCTTAATATAATGGGAACAAGTGAGTAAAAATGAAATGATCATGATGATGTGTTTTTAATGTCCTGAACACATTTGGTACTAATCAGTGTTTCTTTGGTGTCAATTTGATCCCAGGCTTTGTTTTTAGCTTCATAAAAGGCAAGGCAAGGCATGGCAAGTTTATTTGTATAGCACAATTCAACACAAGGTAATTCAAAGTGCTTTACAGAGACATTAAAAGCAGCAAGACACAATTTAAAACAATAAAAACAGTCAATAAAAAAGGGGAATAGAAAATGAGAATGATAGCGATAATAAAATACAGTAACATAAAATAACAACAGGCTCAGCACATTGCCTGAGCTATAAGGCTAAGGGCCCAGGGCGTGATAGGCCTTACCACCCCTGCGGCTCCTTGCCACCAAAAGGCAATAGGCCAAGGGTATCAGAAAAGATATCAGAAATACAATTATTTTACACAAATTTGCTTTAGTTGTTTTGGATGGCACTGAGGAGCTATATCATGCCATTTATAATCTTGAAAATGCTTCCCTTTGCTTTAGGGCCCTAAACAAACATAACCACACCTCTAGTAGTGAGTTAATGTGACATTTGGGAGGGAAAACATGAGTCCCACCAGAAATTTTATGTATGAGGGGGGAGATTATGTTTTATTTTAAGAGCTATTTCGGTAGTCAACAAGACACAAAATACCTGACACATAAATTTAGGTAACAATTTTTATCAAAATTATTTTCTGGAGGTTTAAATTACTGGAGTCAAATTGACTAAAACTGATAAAAACCTATTATTAAACTTGGATTATAATAATAATGGCCCATACCAAACACCACAGTGTGTTCATAATTTACTTATGACGCTTAAGGGGATACACAGTGTTTTTGAGTGCGTATGATGGCGCCTCACTGGGCCACAGGCAGCTGAATATGTCTTGTCCTATTGTTCAGCTGCAGCTGGTGTGTGTGTGTGTGCGTGTGCGTGCCCTCGTACATGCGTGTGTGCATGCGTGTGTGAGTAGGAGGGGGATTGTTTTGTCCTCCAGCAGGATGGCTGTGTCCTTTTTCGGTGATCTCATTTGATACCCTGGAATTCATCCTATATGATGCACCTTTACC
>OMLB01035163.1:0-11502 GCA_900302555.1 Myripristis jacobus | reverse complement strand
CTGCTCTGTATCTGCTGCTGGTTCTTGTACCCACAGGTGTAGCAACCAGGGCTGTTGGCTGGACCTGTTATCAGGGGTTCAGCCCAGACTCTTGTAGAGGGTCTGGGGGCATCCTCCACAAGGAGAAGATTTTGAAAAATTTGAAAAATGCGCTTTTTTCCCCTCTTTCTTTTAATGTGAGTCTACAAATGAAAAAACTTGTAGGCCTATACATTCTACACACCAGACAAGAAAACCACAAGCATGAAACAATGGACTCCTCTCCTCTCTTCTCTTCATCTCTCATCCTTGTCTCTCCTCCCCTTGTCCTGTCTGTCTTCTCCTCTCCTCTCCTCTCCGCATCTCCCTTCTCCTTTTCTCTCTTCTGTTCTCCTCTTCTAATCTCTCCTCTCCTTATCTCTCTTCTCCTCTCCTTGTTTCCTCTCCTCGTGTCTCTTCTCCTCTCCTCTCTTTGTCTCCTCTCCTCATCTCCCTTCTCCTCTTTTCTACTTGTTTGCCCTCTCCTCATCTCTGCTCTCCTTGTCTCTCTTCTCCTCTCCAGGTCACTGATTTTCTGATACTAAAGTTATTCCTGAGGTAACCTAGAAGTGGTGCCACCTGCTAACATGTCCCACTACCTTTAGTCAGCTCAGTGGGACTGTTGGGCTGCTGAGGCTCTCCAGAGAGCCCTCCTTGTCTGTTTTTGAGGGAAAACTTTCATATATCCATTGTTCTGCTCTCCATGGCGTGTCCTGTCTCTACCTGTCAATTTGCCGCATTACTCACAATGTGTGGGAGGCGCAATAGTGACAGCAGCAGGCACTGGGTGTGAGACCAGACCAGATAAGGCAATGTACTGGGGAGGGAAAAACTCAAACACAAGAACAAAAAGATTCAGGGCTGGGACAAAAGTATTCAGGACTGCTCAGGCCAGAAAGGGCCCCTGGTATCAACCTTTTAGACGTTGACCAAATTTGAGTCCATTGCATTGTTAATGTGATTTGTGGATGCAGATAAAGCACTTAAGTATATGTCCAAAAGTATCCAAAGTGAGTACATTTTTCAGTAGATTATTTTAGGGTTGGGGTTTTATTTTTCACTGAAAACTTGCAAAAAGGTATTTTCACTAGATACAGTGGCAGTGCTATGGCAGAAAATAGTTATGCCATTTTGGAGGCCAGGGTGCTGGACAAAGCACTGAAAGTGAAATTAAAACAAAAGTGTGTTGTTGTGCATCCTCTTAATCATTTTTTCCAGCTTTGGGTTGTCACCATAGCAATTAAACTGAATATAACTCGCCTGGGCCTTTGGTTCATGGCAAACCAGAGTGTTTCTGGGTGGTTCACTTTGCCAAGGTAACAGCTGTGCTAAGGATGCAATCCCAATATGTTGTTTGGGAGAACATGAATAATGTGATGGAAACAAATATTTATTTCTGCCTGAACATGATTATTTGGATTTGGTTAAAACAATAACAACAACAACAACAGTGTAAGATAGTTGTAGCCAGAGGGTCTATAGTGAAGTAGGAGGCAGACTCAAGAGGCTCTGTTGAAAATCCCATTGGTGGAATTTTATGTACATGTGCAACCAGGCAATGTGCTAAGACATGAAAACTATGAAAAAAAAAATATTATCATAAGTAACTGACGATAATATCAGCTCTCAACTACACTCAGTCAAACCATAACCATCCTCACTACAGGGGTGGGCATCTTATACATCTCAAACACATCAATGAAAAAAACATACATCATCATTATTACCCAAAATTCAAATATCCTGCTGCATTTGAATGGACCATCAGCTACTGTTTTCCTCGAACCTCTGTGAAGCATAAATTAAATACACACAAAACATAAACATCTTCCTTTTCTAACATGGTAACATATCAGATAGTGTGTTGCTGACGTCGCTGATGTCACTGAACGCTTAGCAGGCTGGGAATCGCGGGGCGGCCCCCTCCCACACAATGATTTCCCACAAATGGTAAGAAACAAACAGAAGACAAAGGAACATTTCTTAACTTGATAATGTTGTGACCTGTGTTATAAATAAAGCAATAAAATTAACTGATACAAAATAGTTTGCCTGTTATTACTGTTTCAACCTTAGATTAAGAGTGATGGAAATCTTAACTTAAATGTAGCGCTAAACACAAACAGAGCCGGGCCAGTAATGTGTATTGGCTCTATTAATGGAAATTCATGGTTAACATAACAGGGAGTGAAACTACACAAACAAAGGTGTGATCATGAAATGGTTAAATGAAATGTACATAAGTAACAAATGGTGTTGTTAAGCCCACTTTGTCACAAACAAAAGAAAAAGTCAGGTCTACACAGATACACACACACACACACACACACACACACACACTAAACTCACTGCACTGCAAAACAGACTATGGGACCATGGGACTTTGCTTTCATAAGCTAGCCAATCCATTTACTGCACATTATTAAAACATGATCACTACATACACTTAGCTGTATGTGTTAATTCTCTTATTTAAAAAGGAAAAAAATATATAAAATTGAAAAAACAATGCTTGCTTCTGTTTTCAATATTCTTACTTACCTACTTCACTTACCTACTTCACTATAGAAGTAGGTAAAATGCAAAAATGCAAAAACGCAAAAAAGTTAATGTATTACTGTTGTGTAATTACTGATGTCGTTACTTATTATTATTCCAGTTGACTGAAGGATATCTTTCTCTATATTTTCACTGTAAATAGTTTCTATTTCCAAAGCAAAACAGAATCTTTCCATTCATTTCAACTGCTTGTTCATTGTCCCCCAGTTAAAGGGCAGTGGGGTTCAGACAGTTTATAAACGATTTGTTGAAAATAAAAATAAAAAAGAGAGATATGAAAAGTAAAGTTTGAGGTTGTGCTATTATGAATTTGATGCTAGGAAGGCACAACAATTGCATTGCCTATGAATATTGGGTTAGAAAATACAATATTTTCCAAATTTAATGTGACTTCCGGTATAAGCCATGCCCACTTCCAGTATTCTATCTGAATGCACATACAGATACAGATAGTTTTGTTCATTGGACAGATACAGATAATATGATAATATGATGAATATTACATCTCTGCACACCCTGATGTCTCTGTGCTGGCAGAAAACTCTTCTGCTTATGTTGGCTGAGCTAATCCTGCCTTGAAGGGCAATGTCGGAAGCCATTTTCTGACACCATTACAGCCTGACTGATGATCAAGTGCTTCGGTCAGAAATACTAGGTAACCATAGCAACCTGAAAAAATACAAGCTGTTACAAACCTTTACAAAACACAACTCAGAAACTTGGGCAACAGCGATGTTTCCCAGTTTCCAACTTAGTTTGAGTTTTGGTGGCATTTATATGCCTGCAAACTCATAAATATGACAAATATTATATTTCCAATATAGTGCAGATTGAGCTGCATATTTTTGTCTGAACCCAAACCTAGATGGGAAGCACAGTAACTGAGCCTGACCCGAACCCAACAGCCATTTTTTGTCCAAACCTGAATAAAGCCTGAGGTTTTGCTTGTCCTCCATTGCTAGATTACATTAACCACATGAAATAGCCTACAAGTTGCTTTCAGTGTCATCACTGAAATTCCAGCACGATACAGGAAGTTGCCCAGAACAGACAATAGATCCATCATTTTTTCTTAAAATAACACAGATGTGACCAAACCCAGCAATAATTTCTAAATTTTTGTCCGAACCCAGCCTGATGGCCAAGTGGGTCCTAACAGGCTTGGGTCAGGTATCCACATTCTAGTTTCCTGTGAGCATTTGAAAGCTCCAGAACTTGTATAAGCTTCTATAAGCGTGATGTGCAGCTAACGAAAACATTGGATGTACACGATGTAGAAAAGAATTGTGGCGGCATGATTGATGCTTGTGGTGGCCTGGTTGACACCAGTAAAATAAGTTTTTCAGTGCAACTGGGCCCTGCCCTGTAAAGTGGAATGGCAAAAGTATGTTTACAACCATGACTTTCTACTGGACATGAGAGACTGTTGCAAGAATAGCCCATCGGGAGATCTTAAGTGGCTCAGCAAGCATGGACTGCTACACTGAGGCCGAGGCAATCCAGACGTAAATGCAGGTTCACCTGGAGTTAGTGTGATAAGGAAGCACCACAAGTGTTGTGAAAGGACACAAAAGCAGGGGAAGTGAGATAGTGTCAACCCCAGCAAACAGCCCCTTCCCTCTGTCCTGTTGGAAAATGTTTGCTCTTTGGATACTAAAATGGATTACTGTACATCAGCCTGTGGAGACTGCTACAGCAGGAAGTGAGAAACTGCTGCGTCTTTGTGTTTACAGAGACATGTCTGACAAAAAAAAAATTCCAGATGCTGCGACTGAGCTGGTAGGACTTACACTTCAAAGAGCAGACAGAGTGGCATCAACATTGGGTAAGCTCCATGGAGGAGGCCTGGCTATTTACACAAACAATTCATGGTGCAATGATGCTAAGATTATCTCCAAAACCTGTTCACGATGTGTTCAAGATGTGGGGTTTTCATTAGCCAGACACTCCAGCTGACAGTGTGAAGTGGGTTTTATCCCACATCAACCCACAGAAGGCTGCTGAACCTGACAACATCACAGGCAGTGGTTTGAGGGACTGTGCAGAAGAGCTGAAGGATTTCTTCATGGACATTTTTAACATCTCCCTTAGCCAAACCAGAGTGCCGATCTGTCTCAAACATGCCACTATAATATCTGTGCCCAAGACACCAAATTCAGTTGTATGAATGACTATCAGTTTGCATACAGAGTGAACTGGTCCACAGAGGATGCTATTTCCGCCCTGCTCCACCTCACACTGACTCTTGAAAATAAAAACACTTATGCCAGAATCCTGCTAACTGACTTCAGCTCAGCATTTAACATAGTTTATTGAAAAGTTGTTGCTGCTAGGCATGGATCATGGCACCTGCTGTTGGATAATGGACATCCTGATGGAGAGATAGCAGTCAGTTCGAGTTGGCAGCATTATTGCCAAAACCACCACAGTGAGCACAGGATCACCAAAAGGGTGTGTAGTGAGCCTTTTACTGTTTACACTGCTGACACATGACTGCTGTGCTAGTTTCAGTACCAAACATATCACAAAGTTCGCCAACGACATGACAGTCATAGGCCTCATCACCAACAAGTTGAGTCAGCATATAGGAGTGAAGTGGAGCGGCTAACAGCCTGGTGTAGAGTTCACAATCTTGCCCTCAACACCAACAAGACCAAGGAGATGGTAATTGACTTTAGAAGGGCCAGTCATAGGCACCATCTCCCATGGACCATCTGCGGCTCTGAGGTGGAGAGGGTACACAGCACCAAGTTCCTGGGGGTCTATCTGACGGATGAACTGACCTAGAGGGACAACACTACAGCTGTCATTAAGAGGGCCCAAAAGCGCCTTCATTTCCTTAACAGACTGAGGAAGACGGACCTCCCGACTCCAGCCATGACCATCTTTTACAGAGGAACTATTGAGAACATTCGCACTTAATGCATCTCTGCCTGTCTGTCATAAAGGACTTCAGTCCCTCCTCCTGCCTGTTCACACTAATACAGTCTGGGAAAAGATACAGGAGTATCAAAACAAGGACTACTCCGCTGCTAAACAGTTTTTCCCCACAGCAATGAGACTGCTAAATTAGAACAGGTGAACATGGAACAGTTTCTGTTTGCACTTTATTCATATTAATTATTCTCTTCTAGCCTTACAGTTTTTAGCTTATTTATCATTGCTGTTATTTATTTGATTTGTTGCCTTTGTTTATATTGATATATTGCATTACATCACTATTTTGTGTCAAGTGTCAATAAAATTCTTTAATCTGTTCTTCAAAGATTGCTTCCAGTTGGTTCACTTGGCAATGCTAGAATTCCCTATCAATGCTGATTCTACCCAATTCAGTTTTTGTGGTTGCCACTCAAAATTGGGTTTTCTCCTGGTCTATATCTACTTCATTCATTTTGAAGCAGTTCACTCCCAGTGAGGCTCTCATTCTCATGACAGGGAAGGATTTAATGGACCAACCTTGATGGATGTAATACATTTGTAAGGAGCGGCAAATACCACTATCTGGGTGAAAACCTGAACTATCATGTTGAAGCCAATTCAGGCTTCTCTTCAGTGCTGCAAGGGTGGATGGATGGTTCTTGCACTCAAAGCAACTTGAGAGAAGAGGGGGGTAGATGTGAGCTGAAGGTTAATGAAAACATAAAAATGTTTTTATTCATTCACAGCAACACAAACACTGAAAATTTATATTTCACATGTGGATTTATCATTTTCACATGTTATTGGTAATATTCCCACGTGAACTGACATTTTCATGAGAAAAGAAAATAATGTCACGTGACCTTTTCACACGTGAGATGCTTTTCACATGTGATTTGCAGTTTTCAAATGTAAAAAGACAACAATTTCAAATGTAAACAAGATATTTTCACATGTAATTTGCTGTTTTCACGAGTGAAATTTTCCATATGTGAAAAGAAAATGGGTCACATACAGTCATGGGGGGTTAACATTTTCACAGGTGATTGGATTCTGAAGTACAATTTCCATGTGGAAAAACATGAAATCCCATGTGAAAGCAACCATGTATATGTTGAAAGACATATGCTTCTCACTGTTTTTTCACGTTAAATTATTAAATCACATGTGGTTGTAGATCACATGTGTTCCAAAACCACATGTGGTTTATTTCACTTGTCATTTCACATGCTGTTTTTTACAGTGGCCAGTGGCTGTCAGTGTATGCAGAAATAACTGCAGGTTAAAGGACCAAATCAATGATTCTGTTCTTCAACCAAAATGTAAATTTGGAAATCAAGGAATTTTGATGATATGTTGTTAAATCTTTAATACCCTTGTATTATTTACAAATTGTGGTTGTCAAATTTGTCAAATTTGTTGCAATATAAAATGTGCAAAATCACTGGTATGATCCTTTAACACACATGTTGGAATAGATGACATCTTCAGTTTTTATTACCCAGAAAGAATATTTATTGAATGCATTGTAAAAGGTTATTAATATTGGGCATATAAACTTACAATAAACTTACAATAAATGTACAGCAAACTGTAAGTGCTGATCACTTCATTTGTTATGCGTTATGTTTGTAACCTGTTCATGTTTTAGTTGGAAAAATGTTTTTTTAGAGTGTTTTTGTGAATGCAACACACATGAATGAAAAGGTAAAAAACAAAATGTGGAAAGAGGTAAAAAGTCTATACACTGACACTGAGGTTCAATGGTAGTTCCACTGTAGAACACAGATTTTGTTTTTCACCTCTTCATTCATTATTCTTATCCTGAATATTTATAATGTGACCAGTTAATAATAATATAACTGGTGGAACTGGTTCACTGGATCTGCTTTCAGGGTCTTCTGGGTTTTGATCCAGAGGAAACATTATTTTATGGCATAAAACAGCTCTGCCATTTTGGAAACCAGGGGGCTGAAAAAAGCACTGAGAGTGAAACCAACACAAACGTGTGTTTTTGTGCATCCTTTGAAACATTATTTAAACTTTGTGTTGCCGCTCAAAATGGTGTTGTTATGGGTCTATACCTACTTCATTCTTTTTGGAGCAGCACAGTTCCAGTGAAGTTCTCATTCTTGTAACAGGAAAGGAGTTAATGAACCAAACTTTGTGGATGTATTCCACTCACATGGACGACTATATACAACTAAATACCACTATATGGGTAAAAATCCAAACTATCACTTTAAGAGAGCTAAAAACTTCATGTGCTTTACTCACAAATGTTTAATAGATCCTGCATTGAAATGAACATTCCAGTAAAAGTGAAAGCATAAATAGATCATTATCATAGAGAAATGCACAAGCAGTGATAAAATCTAGGTTCTTTTCATAGGCACCAAATCCACCTTTACAAAACTTGACTGTATTTCTATTGCCAATGACAACCTCTCTCTCCTCAGGTTAAGAGTCTGGGTGTTATTCTCGACAGCACATTATCATTCCAAGCACACTCTAGTCACATCCTGCATCAACTACTGTAACTCCCTTCTCTTTGGTCTCTCTCTCAAGTCCATCCATAAACTCCAACTGGTCCAGAACTCTGCTGCTTGCGTCATCACAAGAACCACCTCCATTAACTGCATCACTCCTGTCCTTCAACAACTTCTTTGGCTCCTGGTCAAATTATCACGTTGATTTCAAGATTCTGCTTCTCACCTTTAAGGCCATCCATAACCTCGATCCTTTGAACCACTCTGAACCTCTCCATATCAACACACCCATCTTCTTCCATTGACCTCACCGTACCACCTGCCTGCTTGATTACCATGGGCTTTAGAGCCTTCAGCCACTTTCCCCCCACACCTTTGGAACACCCTCCCACCAGACATCTGAAACATTTATTCTCTATTTTTATATCTCATCTCATAACACATCTCTTTAAACTGGTACATTCAGTTTGATTGTAATCCAACACACACATTCCTCACATTAATCCTTTGTACATAATGATTTTATACACTGTAAATTTGTCTTGCTAAATTTACTGATTTATTGTTACACTGGTTTATTTCGTTTACTGGCTTTGTAAGGTGACCTTGAGTGTTTTGAAAGGCGCCTATAAATAAACTGTGTTATTATTACTATTAACTGTTAAATTATATATAGCCTAGAAAAGTAGATTCCTATTACTATTACATCCCTGTTACGGTAACACTTTACAATAACAGTACAACAATTATCGTTAGTTAACGTTAGTTAATGCCGTAATGGTTAATTAACTGTTAGTTAATGATTATTATGGCATTTACTAATGTTAATAATATCTACAATAACTCTTAAATAACATATAAATTAATACCTTAGCATGAACAGCATTAGTAAATGATTCTTAGACACATTAGTTAACGGTTAGTTACTATTACTATTAAAAACAAAGGAAAAATTCAGCTTTTTATTCAGCCAGCATTCAACATGTGTATTCAAGTCCTTCATGTCCTTACTTAATTTTATTTTCGTTAGCAATAAATTTCAGAGATGAGAGCCTCTGAAATGAGTGATTGCATCCTCTGTTACTGAAAAAATATTTTTTCTTTCTTCTGAATGAAGAGAGAAGCCAGCGTTAGGGCATGGCAACACCAACACACCAATGGGTGTGTTGGTGTTAAAATTGAGGTTTTGTCAGGTGCATTGTTGCTGCATTGCTATCTTGAGGTACCTGAAAGTGAATGAGCAAGAAAAATCAGGTCTGAAGTCAATGCTGCAGTTTTCTCTGCTATTTGAAGCTCATTATCAATATAGTAATGGTCGCCCACATGGGGGGCACCAACACGCATTTGCTCTGCTTTTTCCACACACAGGGATCTGCTTCACCTCAGGGAGCACTGATGGAGTCCTGCTGTCGCCGTAGATGATCTGCTTGTGCACTTTAACTTCCTGCACAAGCAGATCCATTTCCTCTGCAGAGAAGCCTTCCTTCTTACCTGGAAAATCCACCATTATAATAGCAATCCACCAAGGTGTGTCGTGGATTTTTCTTTTTAGTTAGTCAAATAAAGGATCTGGAATCAATAAGTTGTCTTTGGGAATTTTATTATTCAACGCTGAAGGGAAGAACCAAACAGAGTGCAAGGCAGTCTGCGGGGCTGTTCTGCAGAGTGTTTACAATCCGAGATATTTATGCAGAAAAATCAGACAATGAGTAAAAAACGTTTACATCCTGTCTGGTCATGAGCAACATGTGCCATTTCCAAATTAGGTAATATAGACATGTTAAAAGTTCAAGCTCTTTTGGTGCAAAAGTTCAGGGTCCTAAAAAGCAAAGAGTTCAGCTACAGTCTTACATTAGCGGAAGTTTTAGTTCCTTAATATAGAGTTCAAAAAGTCTAACGAAAGTTCATCTGATAAGGAAGAGCAAGCACAACCATATAAGTGTAGATATTAGACATAGAGAACAGGAACCTAAAGCAGGAACATAGACACTGTCTGGATGTAATCAAGGCAATCTTAAGGCATATTAACAAGTAAACATCAGCCATTGTATTTGTAGGCATGAGCAGTAAATTTCCATTACAGGTGTGACACACCTGGCTTTTAAAGGGAATGGAAGACGGCACTCTGATTGGTTTACTGCAGAGACTAAGTACAACCCTTTTGAACCATGTGCCTCATGCGACAAGCCTCTTTTCCACCGTTAAAATAGCAAAAGTGGACTTGGACACGCATGGAAAATATCTGCACCAGGAGCTCAGACTGTTAAAGTAGAGCCCTTAGTGTCCAGTGTTCTTGTCTTGTATTTTTACTGGATAAAATGAAAGTAGTGGGAAAACTTACCACCAAGTGAACATTCACTTTCCAGCCTTTCACATGAAAATCACTTGTAATAATCAAGTCCAGCAGGAGACGACAATAACCAGCTATAATGACACAAAACAGGGGACGGTGCTGAGATACAGTTTTTGGAAAATCCAACTTCATTCTGCCATTTATACGGGGCAATAACAAAAGCAAGGTATAGCATTTTTTTTGGCACTGACAATGTAATTTTTAATTTGTTACACTCATTTGTTACACTTTGTCAGTCATTACTGGGAAACCTTCCCAATCAGTACCTCATTAACCCTCTCTGCAGGGGGATTCACTGCCTGTTTGTTTTTTTTCCTGACTCTGGAGCACGCACGCACACACACACACACACACACACACACACACACATTTCCTAGAAATTTCTGTCATCATGGTGTGGAGACTGGGGAAAAATGCCAACGGACAGTGAGTGGATGGCCACCTGGACAGTGTGGTTTGCTGGGGGTAGGGCATAGGCGGTTGCCTCAGGCGCCATCTGCTGGAGGGGCGCCGCAATAACGTAATAATAATACTACTAACAATAATACTAACGATAATAATAATTTCCGATGCCCATTGGCGCCCTCCCTTTGTGTTCTGTCTTGAAAATAACATAAAATAACCAAATAAAGAAAGAAATAAACAAAGACACGTTTGTCACTTGCGCTGCCGAGTCACATGACGTGTTGGGGGGCGCATCTCAGGATCAGAGGAGTCGGGGCTTTAATATAGTGCACGTGCACACCGCGCCCAAGTTGAATTTTTTTGTAACTCGGCCGTCCAATAGGAGAGAATAGTGGAATCTGAAAAAATCGCCGTCCCCACTGGCACAAACAGAGGTCCTTATATAGCAACATTTACGGTAAAAACGGCTCCATTCACTGCAAATGCCCCTATATTGCAACACTTACGGTAACTCATACAGCCATATGCTGCACAGTGTGCTGGCATCTCTGCTGCTGGGGCAGGACTGAGGAAGTTTCCCACTCCTGGAAAAGATATACTTTACAAATTTCAAAATTATTTTCCTTTGATCAGACAGCACAAAAAACTTGTGTAGATGTCTGCCGTGTTTACAAAAAAAAAACGCTCGAAACTTAGAGTAAAATTGAGCAAGTAACGAGCACAAACCTGTAACCAGCCTATTCACCTGCAGGTTATGGA
>OMLB01035161.1:20839-48314 GCA_900302555.1 Myripristis jacobus | reverse complement strand
ACAAACCATGGAAATATTTCCCTCATGGAAACATATTGAGCTTTCATATTTTCACCTACATTTCATAATTATACATGAAAGACAACTGCATCCTATCAAGTGGAAACATGAAAGAGTTCCTCATTTCTTAAAAGGTCAATAACATTAAGTGCCTTCTACTCATAAGTGTAACAACTTAGCAAGTATTCATTCTCACTCTGAATCTTACTGGCCCTTGGCCAACTCAAAGTCTGAAGACAAATGATAAAAAGGAATGATAGTCACTGAATGGATTCCCGTGCTTCATTCAAACCCAATGATTCCCCGGGAGTGTCATTTTTTCTTTATTTGAAAAAGATTGCAGGTGACTGTTATGAGTGAGGGAGAGACGATATTTCACTGATATGACCTGGGGTAGACCCAATAATTCAGCTTTAAGTGACAGCACCCTGCGGACCACTGAAAAGAAATGATAAACTCCAGGATGACGGTAGCACAATAGCAGGGAGCCTGGGTGGAGCCGGTGGACTGATCAGAAGAATAGTAAAGAAGGTGATTTAATCAGGCCGTACCAGAAATTTACTATCAAGTGAGGGAGGAAAATTAATGGTATATTCTTTCAGGGAGGTCACTTAAGTAAGCTGTTTTATTAGAATGATTTCCCTGGTTTATCTTTAAGTATCAAACAAAAAACTATCAAACAGCATATGAACAAAAAAAAGAAAGTGTATTTGTATTGTACCACAGTTGTGTACATGCACATTCCATTAAGGGCTATGAAGTGCAGCATACCAAGGGTAAAAAAAAAACATAATGAAAACACTTCAAAATGTGAAGGACTAACTTTCTGTGGTAATTAGCGCCCAGTGTGCGATGCCAATTTCAGCAGAGTGGCGATGTACCACATTTTCATATCAGCAGAACAATTGCCAAATCAAAAGCCCCAATCAGGCTTCCTGTGGCGTTTGATGTTCGAACAAAGTCAGGCGCTCATTTGCTGGAACACACTGAAATTAGGGGTGCATGCTCATTTGCTGGAATGAGAAGCACATTAGCTAAGCATTTGATTCACTTTCAATTGCTAGTTAACAATGGAAGTGCACAAACAAGATGGCGACACAATTAACGACCAATAATATTTCTCCGCTCTCACTTTGTCGCCTCCAGCCTGTGCGTGTGTGTGTTTGCCGGTGCATGTGTGTGCGACGCGCATCTACAAAGCTGCGCAGTGAGCGGCAGCATCTCCATAGAAACTAGGCTGCCGCTGGGCGTTTGGAGTGTACCCAGCAAATGTCATGATGAAAGTCAGTATTTCAGGCCTGGGCACTAAACACTGAGGGGACATGTAATGGCTGCCAATATTGTGACTGAGGAAAATCAGCAGGGGCCTGACATTGTCTCCTGTGACCAATTCCTGCCCGCAAAGTCTTGTTTCTCTATGGCGGGTAGGAGACGGAGTACGACGTGGGCCGGCGGACGGACGGCGCTGACAACATGACTGTTGTGACAGATGACAGGAAAGCATGCTTTTCAAGTAGAGAATGATGATGTTGCAGGTCGACTACTTCCACGCTCCCATCACCATAATGTGATGAGCTGTCTCACTGAAATCCTTGAGTTGGTCAATTTGAGGCGACGCCGGTATTCCCTGGCGGGGAGAGTTATTGCAGCCATAACAATAACACTAAAGGTTGGAGGCGATAAATGTCAGCCAGTACACTGGTTGGAAGACTGGGCCAGGCTTTGAAAAGCACACTCATTCCTCTGCCTGTGTGCCAGGCAAAGTAGCCAGATACCCTGAGTCAGGCGCAGCCTTTAGCCTGCTGCAGGCTACTGAGAGGCTCCCTGTACTGCCTGATAAGCCAGCTAAGGTCAAATAAGGAAGTGGGAAGGAAACAGTTGTTCATTTGTATCTGTTTATCTGAAATACTGACAACATCACAAAACGAGGACAAATTTAACAACCTATGTCAGACATTAAGGACGGAATTTGCAACCAGGGCTATATGCTGCCTTGAATAAGACAAAGCTAATGACATTCCCAGCTCACCACGGCTGGCTGTATCAGTTCGAGCTGTCACAATTCCCCGACACTGGCACAAACAACCCCTGGCAGCATGTCCAATGAAGCTGGAGCACCAGCTTCTCCTAATTCACATCTGGGCCTACAGGCAATTACCTGCTTATCGTTCGTGACTAGCACTCGCTCTTCTGAATGTTTGTCACCGACATGGAGGTGGCATGGAAGCGACAGCGGGACCCGAGGGGTTCTGACGGTGAACCTGGCAATGCTCAACGTTTCAATTAGAGACTCGGTGGAACATGGCGGCTCTGATCACCTTCCTGCTCCACGGCTCTAGGCCCCTAATTACAGCGGGTCGATAAGGCCAGAAAACACAGCCCGACTGGACTGAGGGGAGGTGCAGATAAACAGACACAAACTCACACAAAAAGACAAAGACATATTAACTTACACACCGATGCGCACATGCATACGGGTGCACACACGCACACACACACACACTAACAGTCTCACCATCAAGTGTGAAGAGTGGTTAGTGTGACTTAACACTGTCGAGTTGTTGAGTAATGGCTGTGCATGCAAATTACACCTGTGACCATCGAAACAGGTTCTAAAACACATCGAGAAGAATTACACTCTCACTTTAATTAAACTAAATCTGCTTTACTGATTCAACTTATTACCTAAACAACATATTTCACCTGGGATTCAAGCATAGGGACGTGAACGCATTGTTTCAGCTTCTTCGGAGTTGTTTAAAAGTTGGAGTTTGGTTAATTTATGGAAATACAAGAAATATGTATTGCTATGGGCTCTCAAGATTGATGCGGCTGATATGGAGGAAAGGAGACTAGTGTTTAATGGGATCTGTAAACATATTCTGTGCTGCCTCCCATAGCCAAGAGACACAATTAGAACACAACAAAGGAAGAAAAAACAGATTTTTTACACCTGACAGAAAAATGCTGACCTTTTTCTAAATGAGGCAGTTTTACACAAGACTTAGAAACTGCTCGTGAGATGTGTCAGCACGGGATATCAGCGCGCGCACACACACACACACACACACACAAACAAGCAGAGGTGCAGAAATGTACGTGCCTGATGTCGACGCCAGCTATTAGTGAGATGGAGGATTGTCATGACATTTAGTTTGACCAGTGAGAAAACAGAAAAAGCGAGCAGTGGCTCCAAACATTGAATATTTATTGCCGTATTAAACCCCTGAAGTTATAAGCCATTTCAGCGAGGAGCATTTAAATCATGACAACAATCATGATGAATCAAAGTGTGGCCGCCTTCCAATCTCTCCTCTAATCTCCACTTCAGACCCCAACATCACGGCTCAATTGTTCATAATTGCCCTTAAGATGAACTATGGCACAAACATTAGGGGCATCCAATTCTCCTCTAAATCCATCTTTCATTCCCTCTTATCAGCCAAGGGCACTCAGCAAACAGGGGGAGTAGGCCTATTATCTATTTGCATTCCAAAAGTGAATCATCTCGTCACTCTTTGCTTTTCGCACCTATTTGACCATATTGCTTATCTCTTCCATTAACAAGCGGCAGCGCTGAAAAGGTACCAGACAGAAGGGAACAAAAAAAAAAAACAAAGAAAAACAAAACAACAAAAACAGATTCACCACCAGATAAATCCACAAGAAAGCAAGTGTGATCAGCATATGAGCTACAGCACTATGCAGCATCGTGCGCGATACGGTTTCAAAACAAATTGACTTAATGCCAATGCCCTGATGCTTCGACACCAGCAAAGATGATATATTCTAGCATGCGAATCTCACTGGGAAACAGGCAGGACTTGGCAAGAAAACCTAGAAGTCAAATTAAGCACTTTAAAAGATACAAGCAAGAGTTCAGTTTATCCTCTGTCATCAGAGATTTTGCCTCCCGGGGAGTGGGTGCGGTTGTATTTTTGCATTTTACTTTTGGAGCGTCTAGTTTGTGATGTTAAGCAGAATTTCCTGCGATGCACAGGCAGCTAAGGGTCTGCTGTTTTCTTCGGGTTTGCTATCATACGGCATGGCTATTGATGGACATATTTTTGTTTGCTGATATCCAGTGTTGAGGATAATGCAAAGAAACACACTCCAGCTGCTAGTAGATGACTTTCATTTCGGCTCCCGTGGTAATGGACATGTTTGTTCAGACATCCGGCCACCCACGGCGGACAGCGCTGGTGGCTCTTGGATTTGAAGCTTTCTTTTTCCACCTGGAGTTTATTTATGTCTTCACGCGCAGCAGAGAAACGCATAAAACCACGATCAAGCACCAGAAAATACTTTTTTTTTTTTTGCATTTATATCAGCACTCCACTGTAGCTTGTGTAGCCTTTTAATAAAATCTATCACACTAAACTTGCCACTCATGTCCATTGTGTTAACACATAACTAAATTAACAGGAGCAGTTTAGCTGGTTAATTATGGAAACATGGAAATAATGCCCCTACCTAAGATGAAATGTACACACAGCTTAACTTTTAATAAATGTCATCTACAGTATTGCCCAGTCAATGAAGTTTCGGGGTTTGTTTCTACCTTAAGTGTGCTCAGATAACATTTTTATGGTAACTAGTAACCTCATAACACATTAGCTTTTCAGTTCCATTACGCAAGCGCTTAATTTCTGTTTCAAATAAGCATGATGTTACCTTACATTGGTATTAATCCTGATTATTTTCTAGGCAGAAACACAGAATCCCTAGCTGTTGTTTCTGCACATTGTGTTAAACAATTTAATAAAGAAATGTAAAGAGGATTTGTCTGGCATTCCCGTTTTTAACCTGACAAGTTAATTATGGAAAATAGACGGCTATGCAATAGAAAATATGACAAAATGCAATAGTGTTAAGGTATAGGTAGTAGAAATAATAAACAGGGCATCAAAAAGGGACTATTCAGTACTAAACTTCCCAATAAATAACAATATAATCTAACAAGTGTCTTTTAAAAGCAATATTTCCAAACACAGCTGGTATCTAATATGTGACCTTCTGTTTAAACCAGTAGGCTACCCCGCTGCCTTGATGTTTCCCAAAAAGTTTTATTCACTTCCACAATTGATGCCTTATCTTATTACAGGCTGAATGAACAGGGATTTAATCTATATGTGAACAGGATTAGTCAAATTGATGCACAGCGCACATGTCTGGATTAACAATTGGATACAGGCACAGATGCAGAGATTTGCGAGAGGAAGGAGAAACATACAGTGTGCTGAAGCCGTCAGCGCAGTAATGCTGTGTTATGCATTTATCCAATTATGCAAGCGAGTTTATGCAAAAACACAAAAGCGGTGGCAGGTGCTGTGACAGTGGCGGCGGCTGCGGATGATGTCTTAGCGCCCCAGTGTGTTCTGTGTTTAAGTAAAGCCACTACTTTAATTAACATCTGTTTATGCACTGATCGCTTGAGCTCTTCATCAGCGGGGCACTTAAAGCAGCACCTTCGCTACAAAGGTCTGGCGGGGAATGTCACAATGTTCAATCAGAGAGAGAGCTGGAATGAAACAAATCAGCCCTGATTGAAAGCGTACTCCTCGCCTGCGTGCAGGTTTACAGCCAAACATCAACAATTCATCTGTGCTTTCTCGGTGTCTTGAAGAAATGTGGTTGAGCCCATTTTTTTCTTGTCTCCTTAACTGAGATGTTTTTTTTCTTTCTTTCTTTCTTTTTTTTTTTTGTTTAAACTTTCAAGTGAGCATCTCCATTTTATCCTTGCATCTGCCAGCTCACATTCAGACAAGAACATTTCTAAAACACAGCACCTGGTGTAAAATGTCTTTTATATTTAAGGAGAAACTCACATTCAGAGACCTTTACTATAAAAAAAAACTATAAGAACCTGGATACAATACTGAGGCTACTAAAAGGAATCCTTGATATCGGCGCAAAGATAAAGAAAAAAAAAGGCACTGAACAAATGTGGGCCACTCATTATGGTATTGCACTTCACATTTCTGAGGAGGAACAAATTCACTCAAAAAAAAATGTCCATTATGCAAATTGTCAGGGAGCATAGATGGTTATCACATCCTGGTGACTGCTGCGTTTTCAAATGCAGCTATCTTTAAGGTGCCGTCTCATTTGTGATAGTAACTGAGGAATTCAAGAAGGGGAAGGATGGATTGCTGTGCTATGATCTGCAACACATCTGAATTCTCCCATCCAAATTGCGGGAAGGACAAAGCCGCAATCAACCGAATTCCCTGCATGGGTCTCAAGATTTAAGCTACTGCTCTGTAAGGCAATTCAAAGCATCCCTAATGTCACATGAAAAAAAAGATGCCGCAATAAAACGTCGAACAAGAGGCATCAGTGACTGCATCAGTGACAGCAGTGTGTAAAACCCCAGTCCCATCAGTCCAGTTATGCCATGCACTGCCACAAATCAACACCTTAACAAGCTAGTTAGTGTCACATTCGGTGATAAAAATCGGCTTTTTTCTTCAAACAAATCCTTCTTGTTTCCAGCTTTTATCAACATCCAGAATTCTTTTCAATCCAGTGCCATTTTCTTGATTCTAGTGGGCTGATCTGCCTTATTCTGCCTTGTTTCAGCATATCTATGCCAGGAAAGAAATTCGGAAATAAATGAAACTGCATTGGAAACAAGTGGGATTATCTCATCCCACTGGCAGATTTTTTTTCCCCACTTGTTTGAGGAAAAACACGATTTTAAAATCCAACATGAGACTAAAAGACTAAAAGATGGATTTTTTTTTTGCAGCGCGCCTTATGTTGGAGATTCATGTCCTACTTCGGACCCCAGTTGGTGCCCGGTCTCTTCAATAACACCCACGGGCTTCTCCGCTCGGCTGCCTCTGAACCGTGATGGTCTGATCTAAGGTTTTGGCTGTGAGACCTGTTCAGCAGTCTGGCTGCAGAAGGTGCCACAAATTAAACTTCTACAGGGCAGATCTTTCTTTCTAGTTTGGCTCCAGCGGTGTTGAGGCGTCCTCCTTTCGCACGCCTCACCCACTGAAGCTTTCCCGAGTTTGCAGGACACACTGAGAGCAACAAAGAAGTGAAAGGCTGATTGTTGGAATAGGTGGTGTTGCGGGGGAAACTCGGCTGGAGTCTTCCCCATTAAGCCTGAGTGCTCTAATCCTGCTCAAAGCTACATGCTGGAATGTCTGAATGGCAGCTCGAGGTAATAGTTTGAAAAATTGGAGCTTCAAAACCCAGAAATCATGTAATGTGGTGTCGGTGAAGTGCACAAAGCACACTCATGCTCACCAACCTGGTGGTTCAGCCTGTGATCGCTTCACGCCAAAGAAAACCAAAGAGACAAGAGAGGCAAAAGATCTAATGCTGCTGAGTTAAAGGACCATCCCTGTGATTTCGTATGTTTGGCCTATTAACCACCTTGTAAATCATGCAGGCATACTAAAGATTTCTCAACATATAGCCTGATCAGACTCCTCCATTTTCAAATATGAATTTTTCTTGAAACACCCACCTGATAATGTTCTGCATCTGCGACTAACAAAGCTGTCAAAATTCATAAAACTCATAACACTTTCAGGGACTATTTCAAAACCAATCGAAACAATAGCGATGCTGCTTTTAGGAAGACTAATGTGGATGACTTCATTACGATGATGGAACACGGTGTGATGAAAGTCTGAAGTCTCTGAAAGTTCATTTTCATATCGCACTGGATGGAGTGCTTTATCACGGCACTGCCAAATATCTCCATGTTAACGAGCCATTTATTCTCATATTCAGTGCTCAGATTTAATAATCCCATTTGTTTCCAATGCAGTGTCGCTTGTTTTTTTTCTGGGAACAAGTGTAAATACATTGAAACAAGGCAGGAAAAGGCAGATCAAGCCACAAGTATCAAGAAAACGACACTTGATTCCAGATAATTCTGTTAAAACTGATTAGTGCTGGAAAGAAGTGGGATTATCTCAACTGACCGGCATTTTCCCCCCCTTGTTTTAAGTAAAACGAGATTTTTAACACTGAATATGAGACTAAGAGTTAATTTCCATCTTCACTGCAGTATGCTGTTTAGGAGACAGTCTCAACTTCAGTCTCACTGTAAGTTTCAATTTATTTCTTCTGGATGGAGAAGTGTACATATCCGACGGTAGAATTTAATTTGGGCAAACGCTGCATATTTATGTGGTCTCAATTAAGGGAGCATCAAGGGACACTCCTTGATCTTGCAGGCCCACTTTGTGATTTATTCTGATAAGACAGGTGGATTTCTACGACAAAAAAAAGTTTCCGGGTGCAGCTTTAATGAGCCGTCGTGCAAAACTCTCTAAAGTGCCTTCCCTCTGCAAGTGTATTACAGTCCCTTGCAAGACCTGACCTATCGCACATTCACTGCCCCCACCTTGTTGCAATAATAAGGGTTAGTGGTGTGACTCTCTCTGGGGGCTGCTGCAAGGTGATTATTGGAGAGCCATTGCTGTTGTTGCTATCTCTGGTGAGCCGCCCTCTATCTCTGTCCTCTGTCCCTGGACCATAAGCCCTGCTAGCAGACCATCAATCAGGAGGTCACAACAGGACCCCACATAATCACTGTGTGTATGTCTCCAGTGCACGGGCAGTGTGTGTGTGTCTACATGTATGTGTGTGCGCGCATGCATGCGAACCGACAGCATACCGTTTAAAACATACTACGTGCGCTTGAGGCAATTTCTCACTTTGGTGGAGCATCACACCTCGGGATTAATCCACTGACAGCCACCATTCACCATTTGCTGATATTCAACCATCACTGCTACTAAATTTCAGAGGGTTTTTTTTGTATCTTTGTCAGTGTATTAAAAAAAGAAGCCAAGTCAACCACAGAGTATAGAGGGAAATGATATTTTCTGTGTGGCACTCCTGCAGATTTATTGCCAAGTATTATTTTTTGGACTAAAATTTCAATTAAAGAAAGTGAGGTCTCTCCAATTACGCAGGGCATCCATTTAGTGATTAAACAATAAAGCCAGTATGTTCAGTATGGTTACAAGGTAAGAGCCCAGATGAGCTATAAAAAAGGCACTTAAAAGTGTATTGGGAGTGTATATGCAGGGTATGTTGGTGTGTGTATTTATTTAATTTGTATAGTGGACTGTATGTGTGAAATGCGCAGGGTGGGACTCTGGCAGACCTTTGCCTGCCTCCCTGGGTGTGAGTGACAGTCTGCAGCTAAATAACAGCAGGAGAAGATTGTCTGCTTGGCGGGATAAAGCCAAGTGTCCCTCTCACCTTTTCTGTCATTTTTAGACAGGTGCAGTGCACAGGAGGAGCCTGACAATGACAGATGACATCTAAAGTTACAGTATGTATCTATAGACCTGCGTGAAGGGGAGAATATACATTGACGAATATCCATCTGACGAAAGGCACTATTCTTACTCGTGACAGTGTGAAATGAGCTAGGAGTTTGCATCAACAGGTTGACACAAAACTGTAAGGTAGGTTCCCTCATTGACTTGGACATCAAATTCAATGACTCCTCGATGACTTTCTGGGTCTTTTTTTGTGAAATTCAAGATTATTTGGACTTATTGGGGTCACTGAAAACCAAAAATGTCCGTGTTAACAATTCATTAAGTCTCATATTTAGTATTACAATCTAGTTATACAACAAACAAGTCATAAAATCTGTCAGTGGCATGGGATAGTCCCACTTGTTGCCAATGGTAATCAAGTGGTCTCAATCAAGTGTAATTTTAATGCTACAAATAGTCTGATCTGCCTTACTGAAACATGTTTATACTTCCCTGAAAAGCATTTTCCCCCACTTGGTTTAAGAAACAAGATTAAGATTTTAACGCCGAGTTTGAGGGTAAATGACTTGTAAAGAGCATTTTTGCAAAGCAGAAGACAAGACACTGGCCAAATTTGACATCAAAGAGGCCTAAATTTTTAATCATGGTCTTGTCAAGTCAATAAATCCTAGTGAAACCATTCATTTTAAAACTGCTGCTATATTTAAACCAAAATCCATCATTGGGCTTTCCTCAGAATGTGAATGGTGGAGCAGTCCAGAGAGCTGGGGCATATTGTTAAATTTGGGTGTTATGCTTACATAACCAAAAGGGAAAAAAAAAAAAAAAATCCAATGTTTTCAGTGGACTCCACTCATTTTCAAAAAAAAAATCTTATCATACCTTACTTTGTTTTTCTCAACTCTGCAAACTTTCAACTAGGTTGCCGGGTCCCGTGGGAACCCTGGAAAGGTGGCAGTCAGCACAGAACTGAATTTTGGTGTTCAGAGTTTATTGAATCTCTGGTCTGAGGTGGAACGAGAAGGGCATGCTGTATGCCAGCTTGAGGACGGCAAACATTTACAGCACAACAGAAAATGTGTGGTCATTGTTGTTTTTGTTGTTTTTTTCCCCTCTTAAGATCATGAAATATTAACACACCTAAACAAACTCTATTGTGTGGTCCATTATTTAGGCAAGTCTGCTGGTAACACTGGTCTACGTCTGTGGAGGCGGGTCAAAACATACTCCATCATCACCGACTGAGGAAATGAGGGAGGTCACAAGGAAAATATCACTGGAGCAGAGCAACCTTGCACCACACTAAAATGCAACAGTGGATTCAGCCTTATTATTAGACAAGCACAGTTAAACTCCTGGCTTTTGTGGACAGGTCACACGCTTTTATGAGCTTCTCTCTCCACATTGGATCCAGTGGACTCGCCTATTACACATCCATACATGCGACTGGGCATTTAAAATTGCATGTGTGAATCTAATCAACGCTTGCAGCCATCAGTCACATTTTGCAGGCCTTTACTGACAAGACGATTTTTTGATACAAGTTAGTACAGTAGGTGGGCTATTTGGCTGCTGTGCGTGTCCCACAGCAAGGTGAGGCGCACTGTCGGCGTTATGGAAAACACAAACTGCTAAATTCCCCTCATTGAGTAAAAGCACTAACTAATAATCAGCGATTAATAATGGTAATAATGATCATCACAGTCCAGCAGGAGGCTGTGAAATCCTCCGGACGTGATGAACTGACAGTGCCGGCTATCAGCATGAATTACAGCGCTAAGTGACTCCGAGCAGCTCAGACATCTATTACAAACGGGGCAATTCAATTTCCCATCCGAAAGCGTCACGAACGCCCAATAAAAGTCACTGCTGCGAGGCACGCAAATATCCAATATAAGCCAATCAACCCGGCGAGCCAAAGGTTAACGCTTGCATTAATATGCGTGGACAAGTGGAGTGAGATAAAAGCGCATCGGTACCTGGTCTTGCTGTTGCGCCGCTTTCGACTGTGCGTTGGGCTCCTTCGCCGTGGTCATGATTCCCTACAGCCGGGAGAAACAGTTGCCTCTCGCCGCCAGGTGGAAAGAAAAAAAAGAAATAGAAACGCAGAGGTGCAGCAGAGAAGCGGGCAGGAATGAGACGAGAGGTCTGTTCACGGTGTCTGCTGAGAGGGGGGCTACCGCGCGTTTGCAGTGGCCAAGGTGTGAAATAACAAGTGATGGAGCCTTTCTCAAGAATGAGAAAAGGCGAAAGATTCTCAGTGCAAGCGAGAGAGAGGAGGAGGGGATAGCAGTGAGAGAGAGCGAGAGAGAGAGAGAGAGAGAGAGAGAGAGAAACATCACTTCGATAAATGCTTGATGCGGGACTCTGCGGGTACAATTCACCATCCTCCTACCCCCACCCCCTTCGGTAACGTGCATGCAAAGGGGGGCTGCGAGTTGCAGTGGGAGTAAAGGCTATATGAAAATGCACACTGAACTGAAATAACACAAGGGGGGTATCAGCTCCTGCAACACCACACTCATGAAACATTAATATGCAACTACGGGGCCACCGACTTCCATTACCAGGATTTGAACACCACCACCTCAATACCAGATCAATCAATCCCTTAAAACATTTTTTCTTTTCTGTGCATTTCCATCTGTAAGTCCACATCCAAAAATTTGAAATGACTTCATTCTGACAATGGAAACACTGTGGTAAAGCTGTTAGTTAAACTGAACAAGGGAGCAGGGATGAAAGTGACGTTTTTTTTTTTTTTCTACTACTCTAACACCTCTGGAGATAACAAAACGTGCCCTAAATAAATTGTTTTAATTGCACTGCAAAATTTAATGAGTCAAATGTTCTGTGTAATAAGCCTTTCTTCCCACACAGGAGTGGTAAAACTAACAGCACTAGGAGACAACTTATAGAGTCAAAAGTGACACTTCTTGCCTCATAAATATGATATTATAATAATGATGGAGATGACTGAAATACTGTAAGCACTTGTTACGCGATGAAATAGCAGTAATAAAGTGTAATTTGTTAGGTTTGAGGCAAAACGTGCGCTTAACACGTCATAATTTTGTGCTTTCAGAAACGTACCCAGACAGTTCAGTCGGCTGAGGATTTTAACTGAATCTATCTTTGAGACAGAAATAGAATTAGATGGGGAAAGTATATTCAGTTCAGTGCGGTAGTACTGAAAGAAACCTCTCATGTTGTCACACACTCGACTTTTCACGATAAGAACCAAAGCAATTATTTTCATAGGCATGTTCAATTAATTACATCTTGAAGAACTGCTGTACAGTATTCGCTATCAAATACCGTGAGGAAATTACTTACTTGGGCTCTGAGACGTACGTAATGCTAATTAATACCTTAGTCTCTAATTTGACTCTCCTTATTGCAGGTTTGTAATGGAACGTGCTACGATTTGGTAATTAAAGTCAGGTGCCAGTTCTGTGGAGTCAATTACCCTGGAATCCCAAACGAATGTCTGCAGTGTTGGTGAGTGTGACCAACAGAGCACAACAGGCAGAAAAAGGGACTGTCCACCAAAAAGATAGATCAAATCAGATACTGTGACACTATTAAATACCACTGGAGTGTGATGTGCAGTGCATCCCAGGAGTTATTTTGTCATTATGTATTGTGATTAACTTTTTTGGTGCACCCACTTTCCCTCAACCTGTGACCTTCTACTTCATTTAGTTATTTCTACATTTTCCAGAATAACATATGACAATGATAATCACAGCAATAGTGCAGTTATTTGTGTTGCCCAGTAGAGAGGAAATGAGTGGAAAGGCACCAGTGCCTGTGTGTGCCAAGCCTGGTTTCCTCGACTTACAAAAAGCAGTTGAAGAAGGTGCTGCATTCACATGATTCCAATGGCAGATCTGCAACAGTGCAAGCTGCGGCTGCACTGTTGTGACTAGAGAAGGTGATACCCATCTCCTCTACGGTGCACTTCATCCTAACTGTTGCATGTAAGCACAAAACAGCTAATACCAGAGTACTGCCATCAATCTACCATCAAACTCCATTGCAGCAGCACTGGAAATTAATATCTCAGTTAGGGATGAACCAATACCACTTTTCAATGCCAAGACTGATATTGAGTATGAAACTTTAGATGTGGGCAGATGCCGTACATCAGTCTGATCCATTTATTTCACTGAACAGTGTAGGGTTGGATATTAACATTTCTTCTCCCAAGCACTATTTGAGAAACACAGGTTCCTGTGTGCCAAAATCAACACAACTTGGATTTATTTCTTTTTCAGCTCGGTATCGACGTCAATATAGCTAACTGTATCCACATCGTTTAGGGATGCACCGATCCGACTTTTTCAGTTCCGATGCCGATACCGATGCCGGGGCCTTACGTATCGGTCGATACCAGATACCGATGATTGATTTAAGAAGCTACAAACCTCAACAGCAGCGGCGGCTCCCTTTGATCTCCTTTGCGTGGTGTTTCTGGAGGTGCTTGATTAAATTTGTGGTATTATATCTGGCAGTGCCACCACCACCCCTGGCAACATTCATTTTACATACATTGTAAACTGCCGTCGAGCTCGCTGGTGAAGGATCGGTCTTACGGATCGGCTGCTTTTACAGATACCCGATCCAGGTAAAATGTTGATATCAGCGCTGATATCCGATGCTAATATCGGATCGGTGCATCCCTAATACCGTTGCATCCCTATTCTCAATTGGTTGGAATGTTGTCCACAGGGATAAGGAAGTACTGCACCAGTAACAACAAAACAAGCCCAGAAAACATGGTGCAATACATTGTCAATGGCTGCTTTTAGTATGGATGTTTTAGAGATGATTTTCTTTCATGCTCGCTGTTAAAAAAGAAAAAAAAGGGGTACAATCCTGTTGTTTTCATATTCCTGTATATCCAGACCAAACGCAACCGCTTCCTTTGCTTCACTACATCAAAAGTTGTTCCTTGTGGGTGTTTCACTGTTTGTGTTCAGCCGTCAAGCATTCAAACAAATTCTTTGTTTGTCTGACAGATTTTATTTATGTAGACCTATTTGGTGTTTTATCCCCTCTTAATTTGACTGTGCCTGAGTGTAATCCACAAAAAGTGTTTAGGCTCCACAGCACACACCAGAAGATCAACAGTCTCTGTTACTTTCCTCCATGTGTTATTTTGTTTGCAAAGAATTTTTTCAGTTGACAAAGGGGGTCATATAATTTGGGAAATCTCAAATTTCAGCCATCTGCTGTGTCCCATTCAAAGATGAAGTGGAACAAAGGGGGAAAAAAATGACCAGGAGAATTTGAGTGCCAGGATTTTTGTCCGAAAGTGATTCATTCTCATGCAGCGACCGTCATGCTCACTTATACACTATCACATTTTTGCAACTTTCCCCATCACATTGCAGGCCCTGGTTTGCATCGCCACCTATCCTGTGATGCCGTGCACACCTCCATTTCTTGGCTCTCACTGACAACGAAAGGAAGCGATACGTTCACCTTGTAAAAAAATCACACTTGCTGCACAACCACCTTAAGATTTACAGAGCAAACGTTTCTCTTAAGCGGCCCACACAAATTCTCCCTCACACATAATGAATAAAAGACCACACAACTTTTACAGCACCATCCACTAGTGGCTTAAAACTACATTAAATAGCCCTCTTCGACGACTGAGGCTGTGTTTACCATCAACAGAATGATGTATGAAACTGAAACGACTTCTCAAGAGCCAATCAATCAGCTCCAAACTAATGATGGCCACTCTGGGCCAAAGCCCCATTGGCTCGTGACGGATGCTGTGTGGTCGGACTGCAGCGGCCAAGAACACAATAACAGCCTTATTGTGGTTGTGTTAGAGAGTGCGGATACAAACCTCACGTCTCCGATGTTGACAAATGGACAAGAGCGGGCAGTGATGAATGCCCTTGAGGTGGCTCTGTTTAAATACACATTCCTGGAAAGTTACGGATTAACTGACTGACAGTGCCAACCTGCCTAAACAAATGGAGCCATCCACTCGCTTCTACCTAATCATTTCACTACCAGTGCCAAGCTAGCGGCCAACCTAATGAACTGGAAGTGCTTGTGACTAATTAAAACTTCAAACTAATCAATACACGCCACAACCTCAAAATACTATACACTGATGCATTGTTTCAGCGCTGATAATAGCTCTGTAATTACTGGAAAAAAAATCATTGCTACTAGGGTGATGATTATGTAGATAAAAATAATTGCTATTGTTAAAGAGGCGTCTCCAATTATCGCTGCAAATTTTCAGCCTGACATTTATATCTAGGTTGCTGCAATGCGTCGATAGGATGTGGTCCACGGCAAAAGCATCATTCAGGATGGATCTGTGGCGCTTATTCGCATGTGCGTGTCTTCAAGTGTTTGTTGCCCCGGTGCACAGGGAACACAGAGGAAGGCCACATGCGACCAAACAGCCAATTAAGTGGAAGCTCTGAAAAATAAATTCATTCTGATCTATCTGTGATGATTCAAAATTGAGTGGGGGAGGTGGAGAGGAAAGGGCTGACAGGGCTGAAAGCAAGTTAAATAAAAAAAAATGTCAGCCCTACAGATGGAATGCCATATTTGTTTTACTCTTAACTCAATTTAATATTGGGAGCAGAAGCCAAAAAAACAAAGTCTGTGCAGGCCTTTTGGTTCATGTAAAGCAAACAAATTGTTTCCTGGAATACTTGAGCTGTACAGCTTTTTTAATTGAGATGTTTGGATAACTAAAGCATCAAATCCCTGTTAACACCACTGGGTACAAGCGGGATCATGCACATTACATAGAAATCTGGTGCATTTTTGATTAAGATTCTTGTTGAACTTCTGTGGAGGTAAAAACCACACCCGGGCAAGACTGACGAAAAAGGCTGTTTTGAGATGAAGTCAGTAAAGCCTTTAACCTTAAAAATCTAGACTTCTAAATCTATTACTGTTTCTGTGCTTGTGTTTTTTTCCCAAAGGTGTTTGTATACATTTGCGCACAAGGTATGAACAGCCCGTGTGCGTGTCTGAGTTTGTACATGCATGTGTGCACATCTATAAAATATGTCCCAGCACACCCATTTGAGGAGGAAATGGAATCTAAAAATGTATTTTCTGAGTCACACTCAGCTCTGCTCTCCCAGAACATACTCTGTCGTTGCATATGGCCAAAGCCATCTATCAGTGTTACATTAATTCCTATATCAAACCCTTCAATGTAGCAAGCTCCCAAGGCGTGGAATATCCGGGGGAACAAGTGTAATGGGATGTTTCAAAAACAAAAGTTGTTTATTGCCATAACACAGCTGAAGAAAACCTCACGCCTTGTTCTGATTGAATACACCTCATCCATTTCTTCTTGGACTGCAGCAGCATTTCTCGAATGTAAAATTTGCGGTGGACAAATGTTGTGTACTATATGATGGAATTCATATGTTCACACAAAAAAAGACCACCATCTCTCCTGAGAGAGGTCTGGGATGGAAAAGCTATTACTTTGATGCTGACACGGAGCTGGGCCAAAGGTCTGGAATGCATACACCGAGACTCTGGCTTCATGGAGGTGGTTGGACCTAAGACTGTGCGCCTCCATTTTTCTCTCTTATCTTATCGCGAATCTATTCAAACCTTTTATTGAACAAGACTTACAAACGTTACTGTCGCAAATTTGCATCACTGCCGGTTTGAATAGTTTTGATGCATCGCATTCGCAGGTGAGTATTTCACATTTTTGTGTTGTTTATTTGTCACGTCCCCGCCGTGTAAAGGCCTTTATTTGTCAGACACATGATGGCAAGCATCAGGATATTGGAGGAGAAAAAAGTAATAGCTTTTCCATCTCTTCTTCCCCCTCTCTCTCTCTCTCTTTCTCTCTCTGAATACTGCATGCTGTGTGGTCCCTATATACAGCTCTGACCTATCATGCTGACAGGGAGAGGATGCATCAGGGTGCAGTTTCTCCCACTGCCGGCATACAGTAGTTTATGCACAGTGTGACTCATCAGGCTTCGCACCACTCAGACATGAAATGTCAACAGAGCTGGACTCCACAGCCACGTCCACATTCTCAGCATCACCCTAATGAGCATGTCTGCGGTGGCAAATGAGCAAAGTTTCTAGCCTTTTTCCTTATCAGCAGACTCCCCTGTATATCCTCACAGCTGAAGAGTATGATTGAACCTCATATCTAAAAGCAGAAGCTAATCAGGTCTTCCGGTGGTGGCATCCAGGCTTGGTAAAATTAAGGGGAAATTGCCTTCATTGAGTTAGATCTGCGGTACTTTTTTCACATGTGCATAGCTTCAAGTGTCTGTTGCCCTTCTAACACATGCAGAGAATATGGGGAAAGGGCATATGCGACCAAACAGCCAATTAAGCCGAAGCTGAAAAATAAAATCCACACTGATGTACCTCTGATGATTCAAAACAGAGTTGAGAAGGTGAAAAGGGAACAGCTGAAGAAAAAAAAAAGAAAAAATGGTCAGACCAAACGAGTGAATTTCTCTCTCTCTCTCTCTCTCTCTCTCCACACTTGCGTTTTCCTTCCAGACCCAACAAATGCTAATTGCATATTCTTAACAGGTGTTGCGTGGTCAACATGTTGTTTTTGAAGGGCTGCGTTGTCATGGCAACAAAGGTTGCATCATGCACAAAAGAGGGGTTTATTCAGGATCGTTTCAAGTCACGTTTTGCACATACGGGATCACATGTACACGAAAAAACGGATCAACCAAAGACGCCATCAACAGGAGGATGTGGCCGAATGGTGGCTGCAGAGAAACAGCACTGCAGAAAATCAAAAGAACAGCAGTAACAAACCTACTGTCTACAAATGCTCTCCGGAAAATATGACAAGCGCCTGACTCAGCACCCTGTCGCCCCATTAAGGTCTAACACTTGTGTGCTGCACTCCAAGAAACAGTGCCTGCGAACGCGTCAAAGCGCTGTTAAAAGGCCGGCATGCAATAACAAATTTCAGCACCAAGTAAATGGACAGCGCCCGATACCGATCCAGGCGCCATCAAAAGCCTCTTTCTGCTGGAAGACATTTCAGAAACCACTCGATAGGACAGCTCCGACCGTTTTCACGGGGACGCTCAGCAGCAAGGGAATCTGCGGGGAAAAATACCGGCGTAATGGGCTTTCTACAAATCGATGTAAAGAAAGAAGCGGCCTTGAATAGATAGTTGCATGCTCGAATGTCATTTGGGTTTTTATCATAAATGGTGTAAATTGATATACTCGCACTTGCGGAGCAGAAAAATATGTCTCATTATGACGGTTTCCCTGAAATCACAGGGCACCATTATTCTTGATTGCAGTGTCACAGAGCCATTGTTTGGTCGACAGACTGGCAGCCTGGTGTTGAATATGAATATGTTAAGTGTTTTTTCACTTGGGTAATTAACTTAATCCTTCATTTATATTTCATTGGTCATAGATCACTTATCATTGCCACGTTTAAATGTTATTTGAGTCGGGAAACCATTAATACAATGACAAATTAGCACCGTAGGTCAATGCCAATCACAACAACACGCACTTGCAGCTATGCTTTAATTGTGCAATGTATGTAGTAAGATGTGTAAGCAGAATTGCATCAGAATTGAAAGCTGCGAGCTCCCGATCCTGATGCAAACTATTCAAATCATCATTTTACTCAGAGCTCATTGCCAATTATCAAAGTTAAAGCCTAAACTAACTAACTAACTAACTAACTAAATAAATCAATGCATAAGGATGAACAGAAAGCTGACACTGCTACATTCTCAAAACGATGGATTATGGCTATGATGAGAATGTCTCTCAGCACACGATACGTTGAAAAAGGACTGAAAATTGAAAATGGGATCCAATCAGCAGCAGGAGATGATACGTACTGTGTGTCTTGCATCTCTCGTAATCAAAGTTGGCAGAGGAACTCCAGCAACAGCTGACAACTCGAGTAAGCCCAGTACTTTTCCCTTTAATGTCAGGTGGGAACATCCAGTTCCTCTCAACACAGCGACTGATCAGGGAGATGAAATGCAAAGCAGAGAGAACAGTCGGGACAACACGACCCTCTTGAACTCTGTCCTGACTGGTTGGGGTTGAAATAAGTTAGTCCTTGATATAAACCCGTGATATTGTATTTTTACAGATACCTGAACAAAATGTATTGTTAGCAAATTAATGTAACACAAAATAAGTTAAAATGCACTTGGAAATAGCGTTACAAAACTGCCTTATGATTCCTACGTGCCAATAAAAAATACCACCACTGCCACAAATGACACTTGCTATTCACTTCAAATGGTGTATTTTTCCTCTATGTGGGATTAAAAACGTCATATCAGTCTAGTGGAAAAGAATGTGAAGAATTCGGAAGGCAATCACATCCACGCTCCCATCAAAGCACACCATAAGCAGCTTACAGGGTCTACTACTTACTGTATAAGGGAGACATTTAGCTCTTTTAGACTGAGAGGGCAGGATCACAATTCAACCGGTTGTGAAATATTAATAGAAAACATGTGCACGGTGTCTTTAAGCAACATACTGGGCGATTGAGAAAGCATAAACATGCGCTAATGCAAAGTGCACAACAGAAATCCACAACCCGCTTTCCTAATTACACACAA
The DNA here is from genome assembly GCA_900302555.1 of Myripristis jacobus. NCBI lineage: Eukaryota > Metazoa > Chordata > Actinopteri > Holocentriformes > Holocentridae > Myripristis > Myripristis jacobus. The sequence continues at coordinate 28,435 of OMLB01035161.1, read as the reverse complement.
CTTGTCCGGGCTTACAGCAGCGTCCTCCGTTAATGCTTATTCAGTGACAATGAAACACCAAACGCTGCAGTTCAGCAGTTTTTTTATTATTATTATTTTTTTTTTCCTGCCGTATGAGAAACAGAAGTGCGACTCCAAATGGTCGGTGAAAAATCGAAACATCTCTTTTCTTGCAGAGTGCCATTTAGATAATGCCGAGTTTTCCTAAAATGACTCACTGGCTTAATGGTTCGGACTGTTCCATGTTAAAAGGCGATCATTTCCTGCCTCCTTACAGCGTGTAAAGTGTTGGCATTTTTTTTTTTTTTTCTCTTTATGAGTCGTCATCCATGTTTTCAGAAGTGTGATGGTGAAGCTGGAGCCGGGGCCGCTTCATGTGTTGCTCTCTCAGTCTCTAGACCGTGATAAATCACAAGTCGGGAGAACATTTGTCACGGTGGGCCACATGTACTTTCATCACACCGGGTCTCTCTCTTTCGCACTCTCATTCGCTCTCCCTCTCCCGCCGCTGTCTGTCTCCCTCTCTCTCCCAACTCCCTCTCATTTCTTCAACCTCCATGGTTGTTTCATTCCTCACAGAAAAGCTTTGTTGTGAATTTGTCACTGCTCAAGCCCCGGTGCTGTGTTAGCTATGCCCTTGGGTTTCTAATAGGGCCAGCAGTGCATGGTAGTGCGGAGATAGAAGTGCAGCTTGGTGGGCCACTCTATATCCCGACCGTAAGAAGAATAGACAGCTGCACAGCAAGTTAGGCCTCTGACAGGTAGACCACTGATGCCACAGGGGAAATTTGGATACACCGACTTTATGGATATATGCCACTCTGAAATGGTGCACGCCGTATGTATGGTGTGCAGCAGAACTGAGGAGAGAGGAATAAAAATGTATACTGCTACTGTGGATGTTGAAGATGACAGGGGACTTGCTAATGCATAAAACATTGTAATTGGATCCTTTTTTGTCAGTGGGTTTTATAGGCTCTGGTACCCATTTTGTGCTACTTGACGCATTCCTCAAAGTAGCGTGAGTAGCAAAAGGAGCCCACACTGCGATGTACGTCTTGTTATTTAACTTCGAGATAATGCAGCAGAGCAACAAATCATCAGGGAGGATGTAGATGTCTTCCAAAAAAAGAAAAAATCCCTTGTAACTAGATTTTTTTTTGGCTGCATCACATGGCCTTGAGTAAAAAACACATTCATACCCTTGAATTCAAAAGTCAATGACTTTATCCGGAGCTTAAAAAAAAAGAGGAGAAATCAGCAAAGATGAGAAACTGATTTAAGACGTAATTATAGAAGCAATAGTATTCCAGATACGCAGCTTTTACCCACGGAGTCTTCTTTTGTATGAGGACGGTGTGAGGACGATTTGAAATATTAAAGGTGAGATTGCTAGCAGGGGGATACTTCCTAGAAGCAGGCAATAAAATAACTCATTAAAACTTCTTGTCTCCTAAGACGGAAGATAAGCAACTGGGTACGGAGAGCGGCTTCTGAAAGACAAACCAAATAACCCCGACGTCTGAAATTCATTATCAAAATCACCTCTTTATCGAACTTTCTGATTCAATGTCAAAGCCCGTGCATATCAGTAATAACATGGATTTTAATAACAAGGATTTTGCTTAAATTAAGTTGATTATAAAGCGCAGGTGATAAAGAACTGAGTGCATGGGCATATCCTGAATGGCATTTGTATGCGGTTTTTCTGGGAGCGTTTCTGGTCGTCGTGTGCTATCAATGAGAGACGCGGCAATGAAAATTGAATACGTGCCTCTCAAACTGACCGTGAACTGAATACCGCCGGAGAACAATGCCGACCAATGTATTCGACACCTCACACCAGTCCTAGGTAAAGTACATAAATCCGCATTAGGGACTGTGCGTTCAGACTGAAAGGCTGACATCCACGCTAAACATTAATTGAAAGCTGTGTGTATGTTCGTTGTGTGACTGACATCTCCCTCCCAGAGGATGCACAGCCTGCAAACAGTAAACATAAGCTAGTTTGAGTCCCAGTGTGTACATAACTAAAATCTGAATAATTGCACCAATCAAACAAATTTATTATAAAGCCTGGAGGGGAAGAAGGAAACTACAATTTTAACGAGCCGAGAATAAATCATATGATGTTTTCCCACCCTATTTGTCATAGGGGGAATTGCATTAGAACAAAACTATTGTCCAATGATTTAACCACTTAAATCAACTATTTCATGTCGCTATTTTTGACTGTATTAGTTAGTTATTTAAACTATATTTACTTTGCAGATTATGTTTGATGGTTATGGTTAAGTTAATGTTCCTACTTAAAGGTTAAGGGCTATAATATGTACCTATATGCTGATGTTTGATCAGCTACTGTAGTTTAATCTTCTCTTTATCTTCTATTATCTATTATCTATTAAGCAGAACAATTATTTGGGCCACAGAAGAAGAAACTGTCACTCTCTGTCTCCGCGTTTCGGTTTGTGATCCCTTTCCACTCTTTACTACATGCCTTCAAGGAGAACAAATGAGTTACAGCTAATTTCCCTCTGTCTACTTCACATTCCACCTATCATGAGATAAACTCTCATGTTTCTGAAATTATTTGCTGTCTCGGCCTTCATTGTCTCACCCATGTGTTACGGGTGAGACAATCAGGTTTGTGAGGCAGCATGCTTGCGAGGGATTATTTGGCGGCGGAGACTTCCATTTCTTCCAGCGGGTGACTGACGGTAAGCAGAGCGTAACTTAATATGCACGCTGATATGAAAAACAATCAACTCGGGCACAATGAAATAATGATAAAACAGAAACACGGACAAAACCAAATTACGGCTTTATGTTAAGTGTGATGGATTATCTAGCTCTGCCAATTTTCGAGTTGTTGTTTTTTTTTGTTTTTTTTTTAAACTACACAAGAATGAATGGAAGCAAATGAATCCTTCTGACAGTGGGGAAAGAATATCTCCAAATAAAATGTGTACAGATCAGGGGGCAACCAAGGAAATTAATGCAAACTTAAAATCCATTATGCGACTAAACAGCCACACAGCTTTGGCATCACACAGACTACTTTCAACGTAACATTTAGATTCGACACACTAAATGACACTTGAAAACATGTTCGGTGGGTGCTATACACTGATGCATACATTCCGGGTGAAGGTAAATCTGCTCCGATGGCTAATTGCTGTACAGCTACCGAATATAATTTGAACATAATGACCCGCTTTGTTCGCAGCAGGAGGGAACACAAGGGAGGTGGTAAAGGAAAGAAGAAGCCTGATTGCCAAGAGCTACGGTCGCCGTCTTTGTCTCTCTCCTGGCTTTCAATACTCCTATCAAGCGGCAGCCAGCTGCTCGATTGCCTGGGGTGGATGACTTGACCTTCTACTGTTCCCCAGCAAGGGACGCGAGCTGCAGAAGGATTTTCGATTGGCCCGGGCAAAACCTGCCTAACTAATTTACTCCAAGCAAATTTGCGAGCAAATGTGTTGGCCGACAAACATCTACCCTGGCAGGCGTGACTTGACCAAGTGAAGGTTACGTCTGGAAAGGACCCGCATGGATTATGACATCAGGATGCAGAAAGCGAGAAAGAAAGCGAGAAAGAAAAATAAAGATTAACACGACAGCAAATACAGTGTATTAGTGTCAGGGACAAATCTGGTTGGTCTGGAGTATTGACAGAATGACACAGTACAGTTCACACATCACAGCCTGGCAGCAGAAAATGATGGCCATAAATCAGACAGGAGTATTTGAAACTACAGTGACAAGAACGGTTGCATTTGGACGGCTCGCCTCGCCATCTGCTGAGGATGACAGTCTGGAAATACCAATGCATACTGCGTGTCAGTGAGCAAGGTGTGTTTGGGGGGGAAAAAAACGATGCACTCAGTCTGTCAAATCAAAGGGAAATCAAAACACTGCATGGTTGGCTGATCAAAGTGTCAATGAGGACCTGTGAGACTGCGCTGCTTCCTGCTGAGCACAAATACAAGCAGCCGAAGTGAAGACGCAGGCGTCTGGGGAGGACAGTACAAGCCTTCAGATACAGTAAATGCTTTCCACCGGCATTGCAGAATAATGGCAAGGGAGGCGATGGAAAAAAGATTATGCTGCTCTTGTGTATCATTTATCAAATGACAAGTTCAGATTTAATGCCGCTGTGGTTCTGTTGCAGGGCTTTCATGCTGTTGTACTGTTGTGCTGTCAAGCTATCGCCTTCTTTCTAGCATCCCCCGGTGACTAAATGATTTGGTCGCCTGGCGATAAGTCTGCAGTCTGAACTTCACGAGAGCCTCGCCAAGCCTCCAGTTTGAGTATCCGTTCCTGAGCTGAAATTAACATTCTAATAAATCCCGCTTTAACACTTCACCTGATACCCCATATTGCAAAGCCAAAGAGAGTTAGGCGAGAGACAGATAAGCTGAATGTGTGTCACCATGAGCCATGAGCCAAGAACAGAGCCCGGTGTACACGATGACGTGATGAGAGATGGCACCATTTACATTACAAAGACCAAAAAAAAAAATGCCATCATGTTTGTCTCGGAGATGGGAGCTGGGCTGGGCTTCGTTCTCAGACAAATCATCTTCTCCGAGCCCGGCTGAAAAGAATTCCTCCTTGATTGCCCTAACGGTGACAACTTATAATTGATGCAATTACGAAAACGCCATTAGGCAGCTGTGCTACTGTAATCAAGAAAACGATCGCCTTCACAATTAAAGCCAAGTGTAGGTTTGAGGAGGAGAAACGTGGCAGCTCCAGAGTTTACAGGCCGATTCGGTGACATCATCAAGAAAAGGAAGTCAGCCCTCCTCCCGCTCCCTTTCCCCTCGTTCCTATCTAATAGATGCAAAGATAAACATACAGTGCGAGAGAAATAATTAGCAGACATCGGTGCCAAAGTAAGAATGCATAATGATGTTGTTGGGAGGCTCGGGCCAATCATATTATACCCTCGATGCACAGGCTGCAGCTGCACGAGAGGATCAGTGGAGACATACTGTAGATTCCTTGAGTAAACAGAGGCAGTGGATTAACTCTCACATGACAACTGACTCTCCACATTCACATTTCTCAGTAAAGAGAGGAGATAATGGATCAGTATAGAGACGGAGGGAAAAAAACATTTCAGCCTATACACGCAGTTATTTAGACATACGGATTCAAGCGCTGAACAAAAATCATACAATAACGAAAATCACGACACGAGGCGTAAAAAGGAACGGATCCCCAAAGAATGGCTTTCGATCCTGCGCTTTTCACTTCAGTCGCGACACCGCGGTCCGGAATGAAAGAGGACATCCAATCCGTCTGATTTCTCTCATCTTTCCGTTCGGTGGAGCGGTGCGGCGGCGTTCGACAATGGGGCACTGCATCCCGTTATCGCCGGGGGAGCGTTCAGGATCGGCAGCCCTCCCTCTGTACTCTATCTCGGTGACTCGGCCCCGGGGCGGTCCGTTTGAGGTCACCGTCTTATCACCTCTCGGCAGTTTCATCAACAGGCCTTTACAACCGTCGGCCTTCACTAATTCTGCTGTTATCTGCTGCGGCACAGTCAGCGGCCAGGACCGAACACCTTTAACACACAAACATACACGCCGCCATGCTCACGCATAGGGCTGCGCTGATATATCAAGTCACTGGTCAAGCTGATACCTTAATTAGATATCGGCCTGTCAGGTTATATACGATATGATTCCTTCGTCACCACAGGAACATCAAAACCTTATGGAAAACTACTATTTTTACCATCTTTGCTCATTATATTTATTAATTTAACTCTTCAAGCAAGATAAATCTGTGACATCACTGCTTATTCCATGTTTACGTCCATTGGATTTTAATGCTTTTTTTGCAATTTCAGTTTCTGTAATTTTAAGAGTCCATTACCATAAAAAAAATTTACATCAGTTTTACTTTTAATGAAAATTTGCACGATTGCCCAATTACTGTTTCAGAAGCCTTTCCACTCTGAATCAAAATTGTAGCAGGAAAACCGGGAAAAAGCGTAAATGATCCTCAAGATCAGCATTAAGTGTCGGCCTTAAATACAAAAATATCAGTACCAGTACCGGCCTTAAAAACCCGCATCGGTCGCGTGCAACTCGCGCACACATTCTCTCACACACATGCGCATGAAACACACGAATGCACATGTGCGTGCACAGACACACATCAGAGAGAGGCAGATGGAGTCAGAAGTACCTCTCAAAGTGAATCCAAATTAGTCCAAAACAAACCTCCACACAGCTTCGATCTGCACTAAAGCCTACTCGACTGCGGCGGATGGTGACATTCGACGGCAGAGAGAGAGAGGCGAGCCAGACGCGGGCAGCTTGGTTCAAAACCCAAACAGCCGACGCCAAATGCTTTGGTGGTTTTTGGACAGACTGGGACGGGCGGGGAGCGCTGTTTGCCGGGCTACGCTTTAGTCCCTTTCATAACATTGTTCCAGTCCGGCCACTGTGTTGCCATCGTACAAAGCAAACACTTTGGAGTGTCATTCGCCTGTCCCACAATATGTTCTCCAACTTCACACAGCTTGTCTAATTTTTGTGTACGAGGAGCCGAGGAACAGACAAATGTGCCATTAACGTTGCAAAGAGAAAGAGCCCTTGTCATCTAAACCATTATAACATAAATATTTAATTACAACATAAAAGGTCTCTCTTGTAAGTTAGACTGGCCATGCATACAAAGAGGGGATTTACGTCTTAGCGTGGCTGTACACCACAGTGGGTCAAACAATTTTAGATCCGCATAAAACCATTGTGTTCTTTGGTGCTCGTTAAATATTAATGAAGCTAAATCTTATAATATACAGTGATTGCTGCAGAAGCTGGAAATCTGCGCTCGTTCACAACATCTAATGAAAGCACGGCGACAGAGCTGGTAAGAAATCAATTTGTGAGATCTGCATTGTGCCTGCGTGTTTTGTTCGTGCTCGGCGTGTTGCAGATGAGCTGACGACACACACACACACACACACACACACACACACACACATTCATAATACAGCGCGCAACACAAAAGCAACAGTTGTGAGAATGGAAATGAAAGAGATCATCCTGCATCCCACAAGCGCATTCAGGGTAGCCTTGGTGAGCACAGCAGCACTTCCCTCATTGAAAACAGGCCAAACAAGGATCAACATACGATGAATGGAGACTGCTATACGTACACCCACTGTACATTCAAAATACAAGTGAGAATGAAAATCGTCACGGGATTGTTGTGGAACAAGTTCAATATCCTCCCACCAAAAGGTAAGTAAATCATCTGGATGCTCAGAAAATCTCAGAAAGGGCGGCGGTGAAAAGCCCTCGCTGCCTGAAACACATCACAAAAGCACCAATAGGGCACTTGAAGTTGTACAGCCTTGCAGTAAATGCCCCTCTCTTTTGTATTTTAAATAAATAGACACGGCTACCCTCCCATTTTGCTCAAGGAACGACGAGACGAGATGAACACTCAGTCAATTACGCCTGTTGTGCTCTGCTTGTAAGTTGAATGAAATCTCCGTCCTGTGAACTGCCCCGACCACAGTGACCAGAGGCCGCTGCTCATGAATAATAATGAGGGGGTTGCGCTGAACTG
>OMLB01035158.1:0-11325 GCA_900302555.1 Myripristis jacobus | reverse complement strand
AACATAAATCTGTCATCAACATTCATAAACACAGTGTAGTATCAACAGGCAGCCCATATGTTTCTGCAGTTTAAAGAATTGTCTCATTCATACAGATGTCACCAGATCTACAAAGACACAGGGTATTGTTTAACAAATAAATCACTTATGAAAAGAAAACACTGTAAAGAAAGCTCATCACTGAGCCTGAGGCTGAAGGAAACAGTGTGCAGATTCTGGTCATTGACCTATTTATCTGAAACTCACTGTCTGGTATTTGCCCACTGAGGGGAGCTGCAGAGGACTGACAGGTTCTTGGCAGATATATGTATATTTGTGTTTTGTACAGGGACCATACTTAACTTCTGAAAACATTTTTATGTTCTATATTAAACGTGGCAAGGAGAAAATATAAATGCAAACTCTCTTATGTAATGTGCCTGCCAAGACAAATACATATATTGACTCAACATACATTTCTATTGGGAACTCTTACAGCCTGAATTCCCAAGACCTGAAAGTCTTGAATGTCTTGTGGGTCTGAAGTATGCTATTAATGTCACACTTGTTTGGAAGATGGAATACTTGTTTCCGCTGGCTGAGACTGACACAAGTACAAATTTGGAGTTTGTGGTCTTCATGTTTCACAAAAATATCACACTACGAAGTGGCAAGTTAAGTTATTAGAGCTGATTTGGAATCTGTGGCTTGTGGCTACAAAGTAATCTCTTCCAGAGAACTGTTCAATATTCGAAGCACATGTTTCCTAATGTTTTGGAAACTACCTACAGCGGGCTTCAAGCATGAACATTTTCTTAAATTTGTGGAGAGCGCATTCACACGCAACGCTTATTCCAAAAGGCTTTCTGTTTCAGGCGCAGCACCTTGCTGCTTTGCACTGACACATGTTTCCTGCATGATAGCAAATATTTCTAACACCTGGCTGAGCCTGGTTCAGAAAATGAGCCTGGGTTTGACAGTGCACTAAGAGCGATTTTCTGTTTAGAATTAGTCCAACACCCTGGGTTCCTGACACAACTCTGGCTCGCCCGCCCGTGCCATTCATTTATTGACTCATCTTGGTGGAGCATAACGGAAAGTAACATCTATACATGATCGGCGGGGAGGTTAAAAGCTTTCCGTGAGTGGCAAGGATGAAGGGATGGATTCCACTTGTGGTTCAGTCTCTGACAGCTCCATTAAACGAGACAGGCAAGAGTCAGACTGCATGTAAACCCTCGCTCCATTAAGACCAAAGCTCTTCAAAATCCCAAGAATCTTTTTTTTTTGTCTCGTCTCCACCCAGATTTCTTTTTTTTCTTTCTCAGATCTGTCATGCAATCACGACATAGCCTAAAGTGGTGTGTGGGGCAGGCAGGGAGCGTGACGCACTTGTATGAATTTGTCATGTGCAAACAGACAGCAGGTAGGTCGGTAGGTAGGTAAGGCATTGTATGTTCTATTTCTGACTTGCTTAATTCCACCCGTCATACACGTCGGGCTTGTGGTGCGTGTGCCGAGACAGTCATGTGTCGACAGAAGATCAACGGTGGTTATTACTACAGGCTTGGACGAGACACGCTGTCTAAGGGTCAGAGTTGAGGTATGCCAGCTTGATAGTACAGTATGTAGAGGCTGCTGACTCTTAGGTAAAATAAGCTGTGTGCGTGTGGGTACGAGGAAGAGAGATTTAGAGACGGAGAGGGAGAGAGGTGTGTGTGCATGAGAGGTAAAGACAGGGCTTCTGCATGTGCGTTTGTGTGTGCGTGCATGTGCAAGTGTGTGTGCGCTGCGTGTACCTGCAGGAGCTGAGACGGTGGAATCGTACCATTGGTTTCCTGGCACCATGCAACCATGTGCTCCGGGAAAAATGTCTGGTGGCAGACAGAGAGGGTGAGACAGACAGACAGAGAGAGAGAGAGAGAGAGAGACAGAGAGAACAAGAATATCAGTTACTGTGACAATAATTGTAGGTTGAGAAGTCCTGACAGCAACAAAATGACATGCCAAACTCATTAGCACGGGCTGTTGCGATATTTCACAAGAAAAAGAAAACAAAGAGAAGCACTTTAAGGAAGAACATTCCTTTCATTTCATCTTTAAAGCGAATGACCGCAGCAGCACTGCTGCATTAAACTCCTCAAGAGATCTTATCGTTTCACTGAACTGCCTGACGACACCTGGCAAGAGGCAACTCCGCTTTTAATTTTTTTTTTCTATGAGAGATGTCAGATTTCAATAAAGCTCTGCAATCTATCAAAAGTCCAATGTGCAGAGTTCAAGCTGACACACGATATAAAACCACAAATTCCACTCTTATGCTTGTAAAATAGCAACACTGACACCATTATAGAGAACATATAAGGTCATGTAAAAAGTGGTTAACCAAAGCTGTAGAAACAGAATGCATGAATAGCTGTGGCTCCACAAAGAAATGATATAGACATACTGTATATAGCTAGTCAAGGGTGTAACACATTTCAGTGAGGACAGGCCGGGAGAGAGACAGCATGCTAAGAAATGTAAAAGAAAAAAAAAAGTAATTACCAGGGGATTTCTGAAGAATTCATATTTGGCATAGTTCTTCCTGAAGAGGAATCTACTGTCGCTGTTCATGGAGGCCTGGACCTGAACCACCAGCTCATGGTCTTCTAGACAGCGCTCTGAGGGGCGAGAGCAAATAAGAAAGACACATTATTGCTTTATCCTCTTCTGATGAGTTCCCATTAACATTAAACGGCAGCATTAATTTAAAAAAGGCAGCATTAATTCCAGTTAAGCATGCTGAGGCAAAGGCAGAGGTCTAACAGTCTAGAGCGGCATGTATTTGTTCAGCCAAAACTAGGAAAAGCATCATTTGAAGGTTCAATTGCGTGAGTGTGTATGTGTACAAAAACCTGAGAGAAATGGGAAAGAATTTAGAGCAACAGAGGAAAAATAGTTTTTTAAAAACACACAGCATTTCCCCCAGTATGCTACACATGTTTAAAATGCAATCAGTGCTGTATGCATGTATAATGTGCAATATGAAACGTGTGTAGCTATCCTTTGAGAAAATTATCCCTTATCATTTCCTGTAAGTCAGACAGTGACACCAGTTAAAGTGAAAATAGAGCACCAGTAAAAACGAAACTGCAAGATAAACTAGGCCGGACTTCCAAGTAAGTGTGACAAAGGCAACCACACAACCTCTACAACCTCAGCTGAACTTCACACACTGCATGCACGACCACTGGGACCACACACTTAGCTCTGTCACAAATGGACAATATTTGAATTCAGCATGGATGGGATGGGTGAACTGGACAAAAATGGGATGGAACCACGGATAAAACACTGGTATATTAGGATATAGGTGTACTGAGGAAAAAACAGAGATGCTGGCAAACTCCTACAATGCCTATAAAGTGTATTTTATATGGTGTGTCTTAAAGCCTGCAGGCATGCCTTCAACTGCACACCGCTTTAAATTGTTTGTGCTCACTAAACCAACTGACCTTGACTGAGGAACATGCCAAATGCATGTCAAACAGTCTGCAGGCTACGGTGGACTTACAGCCACACACCCTTTTTGCATCAGACAATGTCTCCCTCTCTTTGGATAGGAATAAAAGAGGTTATGATTCAACGGACCAATCGCCAGACCGGTCTTGGCGATTGGAATTCTCTGTGATGCTCAAACTGGACGTGACTCACTGAGGCTCGATCCAACTGTGAAGTTCTCTCTTCTGGTTTTAATAAGAGACCCCACCCCCCACCCCACCATAAATCAAATTTGCATTTTATAAATCATGCATATTGTGATACCCTTTTTGATGTGCAATGGAAAAGATTGGGATTGCGATACAAACCGACATGATAGCTCTATCTCACAGCATTTCATCTGTCTCCCTCATTCTCCCTTGTTATCTCTCCCTGTCACGATCCCGTCATCACTGTCACGACTCCCCAATTTTCTCTCCATTTCTCTCTTTCATTCTGTCGCCTTGGTTTGATGAGTCACTCACGCCTGTGACAGTGACTCACCCTGGCATCACCACCAAACTATCCCGGAGTTGTTAACCTTTTGAGGGTGACAAATAGGGGTCAGTGTCATTTATCTCAAAGGGTTATCTCACCCCATTCAGTGGTGTACCGTGAGTGGGTGAGCGATGTACGGGAATAGGCTGCTCTATTCAAGCGTACTATTGTTCAGGATCCTCTGAAACTTCTATTCTGGACAACCATCCACCCACATGTGCACACATTACGCATCACAGCCTGTGCATATGCAGCACAGATAGATTGTACTGTACACACAGTGTGCACACACTCCAGAGACATTAGCGCACACACACACACACACACACACACACACAGGCACATAAGTAAGTAAACTCACACAGAGCCACTCCCCAACCTGCAAAAAATATATAGGATAAATGTATTTCCCATATGTTTCTTAATATGTTTAGTAAAGTCTGACCCTCCTTGATTAAACCCTGTACTGTATATACCTTTTAAATTGTATATTCAACACTGGTTAAGCATGTTGTTGTATTGCTGTTGCTACTGTATTTGTGTATTTATGTGATGTTTTCAAATGTATGTTTTATACTGGCTACTGCTATCTTGGCCAGGCCCCTCTTGGAGAACAGATACAGGTATCTCCAGAGATTTCTTGGTTAAAGAAAATAAAATAAAATACTCAATGTCATTCATTCAAAATATGTTTCAGTCACTCAAAATACATTTGGAGAGAATGTCCATGTACAAATGCACAAATATATTTCTGGCCGATTTTTGTGTCTTTTAACATACAAGTAATGTTTCAGAAATATACAAAAATCCTCAAGTATGTGTGAAATGTATTTACAGTATGACACACACAAACACACACACACACACACACACACACACACAAACACACACACACACACACACACACACACACACACACACAAAATGAGAGGCACAGCCCTTCAATTTTGAGAATCAGCACTCTTCGCACATCTCACCTTCTCAAACTTCTAAACATAAAATATGATAAGTAGCTATCCTGGACCCATAAAGAATACAGTTGGAGTACAGGTGTGCCAAAATAAGGGCTATAATAGACTAGCGATTCTCTGAGCCAAGAAATGATGTAATATCAGACAAACCAACCTAACTGCATTTGGCAGTATCCTGTTGGCAGAGCTGATGAGAAAAGTAATCAGATGATAATGGATGATGAAATATTACATTAGAGATTTGGGGCCTGTACACTGAATAGTGCAATATCCTTTCCTACAAGTTGCCACAAGTCAAAACATGACGTACGACTGCATCAAAGCCCGTGAGTGGATTTAACAAGAGTTAATTCTTAGTAATGTCAAACACGACCTGAAAGAAGGGCAGATGTCACATGAAACAGATTTTTGATAGGCAGCCGAAATTAAAGTGCTTTTTCAGATGTTTACATCTCTAAAAATGTGTCAGCGGCTATTTGAGTTTCACGACGCGGCGCATAGCTATGTATAAAACTACACCCCCTTCTCTCCAACATCTGTTAAAATGTACAGACATGAGCACAGAGCACAGGCTCAACTTGTCTTCCATAAGTGCTTTATAATCGCCCTCTCCTCGGGGGGAGGCTGGGTTTTCTAACGTTCAGCTGGCCGCAGCTTTCCAAACTTACTGTTATACTGCCAAGTTTAACACAAAATCACCCTGAGAGAAATCCAAGGCACTCTTCCTTCTTCATACAGGAACAAATGAAAGTACCTTTGGTAACCCCTGCAATCGAGCACCTTCTCTCACTTTTGTTTTTTCTCCTCTAGACTCTAATTTTATGGATTTTACTGCCACACTTAGTGCTCAGGCAGCTCATGGCAGCCAGTGTTCAGCTCTTATAGCACTTAGGAATAAAAGTGTCATGCTTAGTGAGCTACAGCATGACACTTGTTTCCTCACTCTGCTAAACACTTAAGTTCGGAGACTGTTTAAAGATCTATAATGCTCTTTCTAATCATCTTCAGCCGATGTTTAGATAAATGTAGCCACACTGCAACAAAGTAAGTGCCATGACAAGTCATATTCAGGGTTATTTTTATAGTAGCAGCTATAAAACTATAACTTTTTTTTTATAGTTTAGTATTCAGTGTTGCAGGGGTTGTCTTGAAGTAAGTATCAATACCTTGAAAAAAAGGTAGAACACGGCATTCTAGTAGTATAAAGAAGAAACTCTCCATTCAGAAATTGGATTTTTCGACTGAATATTAGATTACATAAGTTGTACAGAGGGATATTTTTTGCGGTGCATGTGACTGACATTACATCAGTGCAGACTCTTAAAAGGCGCTGGCTAATTTCAAATACAATTCCAGTTCCACTTCATTTACTGCACACTGGAATGTAATCTCATTACTCACCCCTCCATAGTCATTTTGGCCTTTTTTTCCTCTTCTTTTTTACATTACACTACATTACATTAACTTTTCCACATTAGGCCAGTACAGTTTAGAGGTGGATGGTGCAATGAAGGCTTCTATTTTCAGGAAGGGTCGGGTTGGCGGTATTCCTGCTCCCTGAACTAAAAAGCCTCTAACATGACAGAAAGCTTGTTAAGTTCTTCATCAATCATCTGCATCGCCTTCTCTCCGTGCCGTTTAGAGTGGGGGATCGATAGCATTACACTGTCTGTGATCCTGAGAGGAGCAGAAGTCGACAAAGGCTTTGTTACAGTAGCTCTTCAGTTACGTGGCCATCACCTTCATTTATCGCCGACTCTTCCTTTACTTCCTCACCTCCTGGCTCCCACTCACGACGCTCTTCACTTAGCTGTCTATCGCCTCTCTCTCTCTTTAGCGGCTTGACAATATAGAGGCTAATTATAACATCAGATTGTCATTATCTATTTAACAGTAATTGTTAACACATGACTCAGAGCTCAGAATGGACAGCCTATAGGACTGTGGGGAACGATCATGGGCCATTGTGAAAATACATTTTTTACCCTCATTTTGGTTCTCAAACAGATGTAACTATGCACTTAACTAAAATGCAGGGGTGGAAAAAGTACCAAAATATCCTACTCAAGTACTCTCACTTTGTTGGAATTTTAAGCACGGCAGAGTTAAATACTGAGGAGTGTAAAATGGGCTTAAGTGAAGGTAAGAAGTAACAGAGTAACTGTTATCAGGTTAATTCTTACACAAAATAATATTATAGCTTTTACAAGGCAATTCTAAAAAGATGACAAGAAAGACATCAAGCAAGATAGTTTGGACTGGGAAAACAAATGCTAAAATGAGATTTGCATATTTAAAAAATAAATAAATAAATAAAATAACAGTGGTCTTCTTACAGTGCCAGTGGCATTATATTCTCTGTTGCTCTTCTTCCTCTGTCCATTTTTTCTCAACAACTTTCCTCTCCTCGCACCACTCTTCCCAACACAGTGCTGAATCAGCAAAAACACATGAAATGATTCTGTAATCCTCAAAAGAGCACAAGTCTAAAGATGCGTGCTTTGGGCTATAGTGTTTTATCAGTCGCTGTGTTTCATGAGTTATGGGTTGGGACCCAAAATGAGTTGCAGGCCTGTTTCTGCTGGTTCCTCGAGAGGGCTGGTATGTTTTAATAAGCCTGCGTCCCAGCGAAAAACTGGCATGACTTGATTTTGCTTGTTATTTGAGAAGAAACTCTCCACCATTCATGTCTTTTTAATTTTTGTATCCCTTCTTTAATCCTTGCAATCATGCAGACTAAAGCAGGAGTCTTTATCTACCTCCTTCTCCGGTCAAACATCATCTCCTCTGACTGGGCAGGCAGTTATCAGATCAATAATTCCATTAATCTCGATGACCTGCTTCTCTGGCCTCACCTCTACAGGAGTCACATGTATTAGGATGATGAAGTTCAAGATTATGCATCACCTTTAATCCTGTCACAGCAACTGTTATTCCGTCTCTATAACATACTGTAAACAGGGACACCTTTGCATTAGGGCATCTTGAAAGTGCTTGGTAGAATTTTTTCAATCAGTGCTAGAGCAACCACCCTCAAGCGTGGCACAGTTTCTCTGTCCATCACAAGCTGACCATTACGTTTAAGCAAAATATTTGACAAAGACAAGCAGCGTAGCATTCAGGTCTATCTCAGTCCTCGGTACGACAGCGCTGCTCTGCCTCTGCTGCAAAGTGCAGCGATGTTGCAGCAACCTTTCACACAGCCATTGTGATTAGATCGCTGGACTTTATGTCTCCGTGCATGCACTCACTGCACAGTATGTGCATGCACTCATGCTTGAATACATGCCTGCGTGAGAATATGTGCCTGAACTATCTGTCTGCCCGAGTATGTGGGCATGCATGCGTGCATACATGTGAATGCACCTGTGTATGTCAGTGAATGTATTGTATGTCTCAGCCCACCCAAAAGGTCCTTGTGTTTGTGTGGGGGCGTGCGCTTGTGTGTCTGTGCGTGCGCTCGTGTGCACCGATGTGTGCCTTTGTGGGTATGTGTGCAGTGTTCGGGCCTGCGGGGGTTTGCCACTTACCTAGCCCTAGCAGCGGGTGGTGCTCAACAAGTGCCCAACTGTTGTCGTCTACACAATGGCTTTTATAAACCAGGAGCTGGCACAGGTCCCTGGCTGTCATGTCTGCTGGGATCTCCACCACTTTGCCCATGCCGTCTTCACTGAAGATCTTCACAATCTATGAGGAAAGAGAACGATTAGGCTTGAGGTTCGGTCATGAAAAAAATAAGGATCATTTCAGTACAGTTGCTGTCGAAAGGGACTTCTTTGATGATTAAGATGGAAAAACAACAAGAGGCATTTAAAAAGCTGCAGACATTTTCTCTCATCCACGCAGCGACATGGACTCTGATATGATCAACAGAGCTATTCAGTTGTGAAGGTTAAATATGAGGTGAGATGGATGTTTAAATACGGATATTTAAGGCAACTCCGACAAGGCGAAGCTGTGAAAAAAATCATTCAAGCTAAACCATTTTTGAAAACACAGCCCATTGGGTGGGTAAATCCAGCAATTATCTTCAAAGGTTAGCATTTCATTTATCATATAGCGCCCTATACATTATGGGACCCACAGGTCTGTAATTTGAGCACACAATAGAAAAGAATGGCCATTGAAGACAATGAAGCAATTGTGGCGTTAGAAATCACAGACAAGCATTTCTTAAGCGACTTGTTGGTGTAATATAAAGCTAAGCAAATATACTCGTCTGTATAACAAGCATCTCATCCTGTGAACACAGAGCACAACTGTCTACGCCAAATGGGTGCATGGCTCAAGGGGACATAAGCATGGTGTTTCCACTTATAGCTTGTCAAGAAAATGTATGCAAACAGCCCGAGATAAGACATGCTCATCTAATGCGCTTCAAGCTCAACTTCACCAGCACAACAAGGGTTTTGTTCCATAACTGAATATATTGCGTTTGGCCCAGTAATAAGGTTATGGACATATTGCATTTCAAACTGAATGTGACTTTTGTTGCATAATTTATTATCCCTTTTTAAGTCCATGCATAACACCTGTTTCTCTTCTTCCCTTTATCATATATGGCCATCCACACAGTCAAACCTGCAGTCACACAGATACTGAGGCACCACAGATCGCTCCAGGCTGTATGTATCATAATTTATTATAACCGCGTTCTAAGATCCTGTTCGTTTAATCCTTCCTACCGTCTTACACGACATCCGTATCCACAAGCATGGAGGCTCTATGGAGGTTACATGTCTTGTATATCAGTGCCCTGTTTGCAGAGATACAGCAAATTAAAGTCCTCAATTATTATGTGTCCCCTAGAGGTCAACAGGAAAAATCCAGGAGACAAATAAGCCCAAAATACAATAAATACAAAAAAAAATCCCTATCTTGATCATGTTTTGTAAATTTTGGTAAATTTACTTCCACCTGGTCTGTGTTCTGTGACATTTCAACAGGAAACCATGTAGTCACATACACAGGATACACAGCTAATGGCCCACAGTGGAAACTACAGCAGCCTACACAACCTGCAAAAGAATCCAGCCTTGTTAGCCTACACAGGAATCTCGTCTATTAATCCTACACATGTATTGTATGCACATTTCCAACAGGGTACGTCATGACAGAGAAATTCGGGTCCCTTCCCGGGCAAAGACACAGCTCATAGCATTCTAGTTAGTAGAGTATCCAGGCCTGGAGCGGTGTTGTATCCATCCAAAATGGTCATTGAGAAAAGACCACGAAAAAGCTAAGGAGCTTCAATTCATGCAAAGCTGCTGATGTATTTGTCTCTTCTTTTTTTTTTTTGTACTGGTCTCCTTGATTGTCTTTTAGGTATTTAGACATTGCGTTTCTTGCTTTGGGGAGAGCACAGCACTACTTCAAAGAGAAATGATCTAAAAATGTAAAAGAGAGGGAGGCGAAGAGACAAGGCGAGAGAGAGGCAGACACAAGAGAGGGAGAGACAAGAGCCGGAGAAAGAGAGAAAAGAGAGCCTTACCTCCACGGCCCGCAATAGGCAGCAGTCCGGGGAACACGAAGGCATTTTTTGGAGTGAGCCCGGCTCCCCTACACACACTCACACAGCCACTGAGACAGAAAGCCCTGCTGGTCGGTCGCCTTCTCTCCTTCAGGAAGAAAAACTGATAGAAATCCGAATGCTGACAGTTGACAGTTACCTGTCACCCAGCCTGGAGTCGGGTCCTTCAGCCTATCTAGACAGTCAAGGCTGTCTTTATTAAAAAAAAAAAAGAAAAAAGAAAGAAAAAAAAAGCCTGTCTGTGTGACCTAAAGCCGGTGCCTGTGCAGCTCCCAGGGCAGAGACACAGAGGCAGTGAGCGATCAGATGGCAGTAGGTACAGTACAGTGCTTCCAGTGCCGGTTGTGTCTGACAACTATCTCCCTCTCTCTCTCTTTCCCTCCCTCTCCTTCTCTCTCTCTCTCCCCCCTCACAAAGGGTTACAGCCTCAGCCACGGGCTCTGAGGCACACTGAATCAAACCACACGCTCACCAACCAATCATAAGGCTGCAGCAGGCTGATGTAATCATTCCCACACAGACCCAGGCGTGCGCACACACACACACACTCACTAACGCGCACACATACACACACACACTCCAGTGTACACATAGACACACAGACCCGGGAGATGTGTGCGTGCACAGTCTCACACACACACAGACGCACAGTCACGCACAGACACAGCCAACTTTTTCAGACCTCTCTTGCAAGCTTCTCTGCTTCAGATTCTTTTTAGAACTTAAAGCGAAAGGGTTCATTTGAGAAGGGTGTGGGGCAGTGAGGAGGAGGAGGAGGAGGAGGAGGAGCAGCAGGAGGAGGAGGAGGAGGAGGAGCAGCAGCAG
>OMLB01035157.1:14997-29727 GCA_900302555.1 Myripristis jacobus | reverse complement strand
GATCTGCTACTGTACTCTCCTCAAAGGGATCCTCTTTCATCTCAACCACAGCCGCATACAGTACATCTGTCTGTTTGTTTTCCCCAGAGGAGGGATCGCACAGCAGAATAGAATAGAATAGAATAGTATAGAATACAACAAAGCAAATATTAAATTAATCTCCAACTATTTTGATAATCGATTTTGAGTCATTTTCTGAGGACAACAATTTCAAATTCTCTGATTCCAGCTTCTCAAATGTGAACATTTCCTGTTTTCTTTAGTCCTGTATGACAGTAAATATCTTTGGGCTGTGGACAAAACAAGCCATTTGAGGGCGTCACTTTACACTGGTGGGAAATTGTGATCAACATTTTTTTTTTTTTTACCTTTTTCTGACATTTTATGGACCAAACAACTAACTGATAATCAATAATCAATCAATACTAAAAATAATTGTTAGTGCAGCTCTAAATATGGCAGAGTAGAACAAAATAGAGCAGAACAGAACAGAATAGAGTGGAGTAGAATAAATGTGTGTTAAGCCAAAGAGAACAGAACGGAGCAGAGCTGAACAGAACAGAACCTAACAGAACAAAATACAATGGAATACCAAAGAATAGAGCCAAACAGAATAAAACTGAACAGAATAGAATAGAACCAAACAAGGCAGAACCAAACAGAATAGAATACAACTGAGTAGAACTGCACGGAATAGAACAGAGCAGATCTGAAGTGAACCAAGCAGAACAGAATAGAACATAACAGAACACAACAGAATCAAACAGAACAGAGCTGAACAGAACAGAACAGAACTGAACACAATGGAGTAGGACCAAGTAGAATAGAATAGAACAGAGCAAAACTGAGCCAAACAGAATAAAAGGGAATGGAGCTGAGCAGACTGGTGCAGAGCAGAATATAATCAGAGCAGGGAAGAACAGATTAGAACCATACCAAACCAAACAGACAAGAACAAAATAGCGTTGCTGAATATGATAGAACAGAATAAAGAAAAAAACAGAGTAAAACAGAACATAACAG
This sequence comes from Myripristis jacobus, assembly GCA_900302555.1. Taxonomy (NCBI): domain Eukaryota; kingdom Metazoa; phylum Chordata; class Actinopteri; order Holocentriformes; family Holocentridae; genus Myripristis; species Myripristis jacobus. The sequence goes on along the minus strand of OMLB01035157.1, from coordinate 28,704 downwards.
ATTATAATAGAATACAGCAGAGCCAATCTAAAAAGAGCAGAATACAGTAGAGTGGAATAATGCAAAATAGAAGCAAACCCAAGTTACAGAGCCAAAATGACCCCCCTCCCCCTCGACGGCTACAATAAAATTAAAGGAGAAAACACTGGTGTTGCATGGCGCTGCCCCCTTGTCAATTCACTGTCTGATTTATATCTCTGTCTCTGTCTGACCTGTGCTCTCCCTTATTCATGGTCTATTTAGCTCTCCGTCTGTCTCATTTTTTCCCTCATACTCTCTACTAACACACATACCACTAACACACACACATACACCCACACACACACAGACACAGACACACACACACACACACACACACCATGCAGGCAGGCAGGGCTAGCCTGGCAATATTAAAGCTCTGGGCTCTTCTTTGAAACCATATTCAGAGAGTTTCCTGGAAAGCAATATTAATGCAGAATAGCCTGGTGGGTCTTATATAGGCCTTAAAGATGAAAGAACCATTCATCATTTGTATGATTTTCCCTTTTGTTCTTCGGGTTCCCCATAAGGGATTTTAATTATGAAAGTCATCAATAACCAGTGGCAGCTGTCATCCGCTATCTGTCTGCTGATAATCACATTGCTGGCACTCCTCCTTTTAACAGTCTCAAGACTGGCCGTCACACTGCCGTCAAGGACCTATTCCACAGATCTGTCTTTGAAATGTGTGTGAGTGCTGTGTGCATGTCTACAGTATATACTGTATATGTATGTATACTGAGGGTTTTTGTGCGCCTGTGTGTGCAGGTACCATAGCAAAAGATGAAGAGTATGTGAATACAAAGAAATATTTATGCAGTCCCATTTTTCACATTTACATATACATTGCCTTCACACACACACACATACACACACACACAAACAGTCTAGACCAGGGCTAGTAAACGAGCAGCCGCTGGACCAAAACCTAGCAAGCTTTTAGACCAAACCAAACCGGTCCAAGAATGTCACACTCCACTGTCTCTGCCTCCACACAGCGACTAGATGGAGAAGAGTTTGTTTGGTAAAACTGAGCTGTGAAACCATCTCTGTGACAAATGAGCCGACTGTAATTTGAGGAACCTTCTCCAAACAACACACTTAAACTTTGACACTACATTTCCAAAAGGCTCTCATACTCTCCATCTGATATTTTGAGCCTAACCTCCTGTGACTATTATTGGCCTTTTAATGAAAATAAGTTCACGCTGTGTTTTATAAACATTTCAAAATGCCATTGCTTGAATATAATTGCATATAAAGTCAAAAGATGTGGATGCCCGCACTCCAATAATTAATGCAAAAGCCTCTACTAAATCATTTCTTCTCTGTGCTTAGGCTATTACTGTCCCCAATGCCAATATTTATGCTTCACTGCATTTATGTAATCACTATGCTCTCAGAATATATATCTATATTCATAACAATAAGCTTAATAAGAACACATCATCACTTGTTCTAATATGTTAATTGCTAAACAGTTCAATTAAAGTACTATAAAAGCATTCAGTCTTTTTATTGTTGCTTTTTATTTGCTGTTGCAAACGTAAAACTGGAGCTCACAAATGTACGGCCCATCTGTCAATTTCAATTTCATAATGTAGCCCCCACGTAATTAATGTAATTATGCAGCCCTACTGTACATTATAAGCATGTCGTTTTATATCAAAAGGGTAAGCAGAATCCAGCAGGGCATTCACGTACAGCACAGTACCCGCTCGATAATATCACTGCAAATAACTCCTACAGCCAGAAAGACAAAAATCTATTGTGCTATATGCACCATAGTATAAGCAACACTATCAATACTGTAAATAATGAAAAAGCTTGTATTGACGGATGAGCCCCTGCAGACTTGGTTTCTATTAATACTCATTTCTTAGCCAAGTTAAAGATGTTTTGATGTGTGATAAATTACTGTGGTAGAGCCGCACTTATCCAACTCAGTGGCTGACAGAGAAGTGTTCGGGAGCTATCCATGGTGCTGAACCTGTCAAACTGATGCTGATTTAATAATAAAAGGAATTCAAAAGGGAGCAAAAAAAAAAACAAGATGAAAACCAATTATATTCACAGTGGAAGTCTGAAAACTCTATCTAAACACATCACTTTTGCAAATAGATAGGCATGTTTGCTGGCATGTTTCAGGAAATTCTTGCAGTTAGCAGCCACAGAGCAGAGAGTGAGACAGTTCAACTTCCCTGGAGAGCGAAATGGTTTAGAAAAACAACCCCGGGACAAAATCAAAACAAGATGCTGAGGATTCATGGGACTTATTAAGCTTCACCGAGGGAGTTGGTGGAAACGGAGCCGAGCAGGTGCGCGCACACAAACATCACACACATACACACAGAATAAAACGAGCTGAATGGAGGCATTTTTTTTTTTTTTTTTTTTTTTTACCATTTATGTGTGAGAATAAACCAACAGACTCCTTGAGGCTACAAACCTAAGGAGTGTTCCAGTCTCTCTCCAGAAAAAAGGGGGGTTGGGGGGTTAAAACAGACTGAACCTCAGCTGGTCTGGATCCCTGATGGAGCCCCTGGCAGCCCTACAAAACACCAGATCCCTCTCTGAGGTTCTGGGGGTTAGACTTGGGTCAGGGCTCGGCGCTCACACAGGTATGACTGCGGGGTGGAAGGCTTCCTGAGGAGAGGAGGAACAGCGTCTTTTCAGCCATGAAAGCGAAAACAAACGGCCTCCTGCAGGGTGGAATGGATGCTGCTCCCGCTCATCTCCTAATCTATTCACCCCAAGGATATTTGGGTTTGTTCTCTCAGCAGCCAAGACTTCTCCTTCAGCCTGATGAGAGGAGGGTAGAGACACAGCGCCACCTAGTGGATGAGGAGAGCCTGCATACATGTTGACCTCCCAATACACAAAACATCTTTGGAAATGTGTTTCATGTGAAGGAAAGGAAAGGAAAGGAAAGGAAAAATGACAACGCAGGGAAGCTGCAACCTCTAGCCAGAGATCATCACAAGGCAAACAGCCACTAATATGATCACAAAACTTTCCTGAATTAATTTATCTTAAGAAGACTTTATATCAACCTGAAAAAGTGAGTAAAAGGGTGTGTCTGTTCTACAATATAAAAAATATTTGAGATTGAAGCCACAGTGTATTGCAAAGAAGACAAATATTTATTACAGCCTCCCTTTGTGGCCTCCCTTTTAAGTGTTTCTTTTATAGATTAATGTATTTTTTGGATTGTTTTGCCTTTCTGGGAACCCCAAAAAGAATGTATATGTAACATTACCACATACGTTACAGAAAAAAGAGGCTAAGAGTCTCTGCACTTTAGCATCCCACCCTCATCCCTCTCTTTATCTGTCAGTGATTCTCTCCGCAACTCATCAGTGATGATTATCGCTGGCCAGATAGACAGGCACTCCACACACACTGTACAAGGTTACACATCTCATTCCAGTGCCCTTTAATTCAATTATTTAATCTCATTAATGCAGTCGGTGTATGCTTCAGTATGAACTATTACAATATTGTGGGGGCATGTGTTTTAAGTATGGCTTGCCTCCATGAGGATTACAGTACTAGCCCTGGCACTGTTGTTGCCCTGCTGCAACCATATAGGAGCAGCTTTTTTTCTCTCCAGTGTCTCCACCAATAATGTAGCATCTTCTATAGTATAATGTTAATGTGTCATGCCTGTTAAAGCTATCATGTACTTAATGGATGGCTTTGTTGGGTAGCAGAGAGGCACCTTCTAATTGCATCATACTCTGTGTCATACACACACATACAAACACACAACCCAGCACAAGCATGTACACATGTGTAATCCACTGCACTGACACACGGCGTGATTTAACAGGTTTTGATGGCTTTTTCTGCCCTGCTACTCTTCCTAACACCTCCTTTACCCACTTCCTGATTCCAGCTCTTCCCTTTCACCCCCAACAATTCCCAATTTAAAAAAAAAACCTTCTCTGCACTTCCATCAGACCACTTTACCCCTCATATTCAATAACACCTCCTAACACACCCTCAGTGCCTCCACTCAACCCTCCCTTTTCCCCATCCCACTTCATTTACAACACATTTTTACCAGTCCCGGCATAAGTGCTAAGACGGAAGTCCAAATGCCAGCCCATTAGCATAGCTAATTACATTTCAGTAATAATGACACCACATTAAAGAGAGTAAGAAGGGGGGAACAAGTCAAAATGATTTCCAAAACAACCACTTCCCCCTTTCAAGCACCATCACCTCCTTTTCAGTACCAGATGTGCAGAGAAAGCACTTTGTTGTTCACAAAAATGTCCAAATATCACACAGTGTTCATTAAAGCCAGTCCACTGATACAGTAATTTGCTCAACAATTTCAGCACCTGCACTATTTCCACACTGGGGGAAAAAAAATGTAAAAAATAAAAAAATAAATAAATAAACACATGGAAGAGCAAGGCACCAAATTGGGAAAAATCTTAAATAAATATATTGAAATACATTGGATTAGATTAAAATATTCAAATAGTTAAAAGTTTTAAATAAATAAATAAGTTAACACCCTGTTATCACATTGGGTGTAAAATGCAGGAATTTAAAACAATTTCATTCATCTCGCACTACAAAGATATGTCACTATCCTGCTGCAAATCAAATCTGTAATGGACTTGGGCTACAATTTTCTTTCCATTTTTGAAGCCCCGCTCTATCCGGTAAACACCTCCTGCTGAAAAAAAATAACAACAACAAAAAAAAAACAAATCTGAACGCACAAATGGACTGAGCACACCTCTAATGCCTGACATCTATTCTGCTGGAAACACCACAGGTCAGATCAACGCACCGCTCTGTGGCACTAAGAGCATTAGCAAGACTCAATTTGGCAGTGAGAAAATATTTTCTGCTGGATGTTTCCTCTGTTTCCTCTGTGAATGTCTGTGTGTGCGTGTGTGTGTGTGTGTGTGTGTGCGTGTGCGTGTGGACACGTAATGAATTCTTGCATGTGTGTGTGAGTGTTGGTTATGTGTGCGTTTGCGTATGTGAGGCAGAGCGGTACTTTTGTCATTGCATCACAAACATACATACTGTATAAACACACTCACAACTACAACACACACACACACACACAGATACACACACACACACACACACGCACATTTCTAATCCACTGGACTGACACACAGTGATTTAACAGGTTTTGATGGCTTTTTCTGTGCCCACCTCCCCCCCTTCTTTATCCACTTCCTGATTCTTCTTGATTCCAGCTAATGTTGATGTGTGTGTGTGTGTGTGTGTGTGTGTGTGTGTACATGAGTGAGATGCTTTTGCGCGGGTGGCTGTGCAGGAGTGGGTCAGACAGTCTAAGCTCTTTATCCAGGTTCAGCGGCCCACTACACATTACAGGGAGGAGAAAAGCGAAAAGGATTGGCGTCAGCACACTAAATAAATCACAGTGGCCGCTGCAATAAATTCAGTTATGCCTCGTCTTTGCGGCAAAAATATATCAACTGGAACCGAGCCAAAATCATCCACAAAATCCTGCTGCCGACCACTTGAGTCTACCTCTGCATTAGGCCTCTCCAGCTGGGACCGTTTACTGCGTTACTGAAAGTGAGCCTAAACCAATTCATTTTGCAGCCAACAGATGTGTGGCTTCGGTTTTGTTTTGCATCCACCTGTCCAGTCAGTCTGCGCGCAGTGGCTTTTCGAGATGGGAGTTTGTTCATTTCCGGTGTATTTCCTGAACATCACCTGAATGTTCTCTATTTCCCACCTAACATTCTTGAAGTATGAAATATAAAAGCGGGAGAACAGAGGTTGTTTTGTCAGGTGGCATGTTGTGTTTGTGTCTGGAGTAGCTGAGAAGCCTCGGGGTGAAGGAGAAGCTGGTGGAGGGGGGGGACAGAACACATCAGCAAATAAGATTTCATACACACAGCACTTTCACTGCCATGCTTTTCTTAAAATAGGATGATCGATTGCCTTTAGAAATGTGGACAGAGGTTAATGCCATCAAACAGAAGCTTTCTGACTGCAGGAGGAGTCAACACCACATGAGTGGAAACAGCAGAAAAAAGTGATTCGCCTCCAGATGAAACAGGTTTGATATGCAGAACAAAACCTTTTAGACAAGACCAGTTTTTGACCCAGGGGTCAAACCCCTAGATGCCCCCCCCACATCACCCAGTGTCGATAGATAATTTTTTGAGGATTGCTAAATGATTATGATGTAAGAAATAAGACATTTTACTATATAAAATAATCATCACGTTTTTATCAGATTTTTTTTCTATATATGTGTTTTCTGAGCAGTTTTAAAAACTCAGTGTCTTCTCTGATAATTAAGCTGATGAAACAACCTCAAAAGGAGTCACTGGCTTGGTTGCCCAGTCACCACTCTGCATATGCAGCCTGTGACAGGGGACTGCAAGTAGGCATTGGTTTGTTTTAAAGGTTCATGAGCCAAAAAGGTTGAGAAGCACTGTTTAAGACAAAAACAGGAAACTATTTGAAACTCAATGCACTTTTTCACCCCGCACACTCCAAACAGATTAAAATAAACACTAGGAATTACTTCCTGACCCGGCTCTGCTGGAAACGTGATGTTGTCCCGTCAGCTGACCTCCCAGCGGTCAGTGCGTGACACTCTGACCTTTATTTTAAAAGCTTCAAGTGCTAAATGGGGTGCCCGAGGCAGAACTTGCCACCATCCTATCACACTGTGACAGGTGAAAAAAAAAAAAGGATAGAAGTGTCTGTGGGTGAAAGATAAGGGCATGCGTAACACTCAGTGTATGAGAGTCAGAGACTAAATGTGTCTCAGGGTCAGAGCTCAGGTGTCTGGATTTCTCTGTGTGGACATTGTTCTGTGTGTCCATCACGACTATCTCATCGCTCAATCTGACAGACAGCATCAGAGATGTAATGGAAATGCTGAAGGAACTGTACTATCACGGAATCAGTAGGAGCCAAAAATGGCACTTTGTTCAATACTGCCTTCACAACCCATTTGAGGTTAATGGTTCATCGCATTGCAGTTAAAAAAAAAAAAAGCTCTCCCTCCCGCACGAACATATAATATAATGAACATTTAGCCCTATATTTTCAATACAGAGCCCAACATTTTTATATATATCCATATAGGTCCAACATATACTGAAAGTATATGCAGCCTAACTGATTTTTTGTGGTTGCCACTGCCATATACACATGTTGAGCATGTTTCATGTTTCAGTCCACATATATGATGACATATATGAGGACAATAACCTGTTTTCACACACGCCTAGGCCATATGTTCAACACATATGGGCTAGGCGTACATCGATGACGTAGATATATATATACACACACATACATAGATACATGTCTGGTAAAGAGCCTTGTATGTAAGATTTCAGTATGGGGTATGTGTGTTGTTACAACATCAGTCTTTAATACTGTTTGTTTTTCAAAACACACTGAGCAATGTACCTTGCTAAAATCACCTGGTATGCAACTTGGCATGAATGCTTACAAAGAAATGCCAAAAAAAATTAAATTAAATTAAATTAAATTAAAAAAACATCAATATGCCCTGAGTTTTTGTCAATTTCTGCCTTTCCTTCCAGTATGAACTAATTACAAAAAAGTGCCTATGTGTCTTTTGTCATTTTTCTTTTTTTCTTTTGTTTTCTTCAAATCCATTAGACTAATGCTGAGATACACTTGACCTTTCTGAAGGCACGATCTTTCACAGAGGGTTTAGAATAACTGACAGCTGCCCCAACCCCCCGTATTGCATGGGTGGAACCCCTGGTGACCTAATCTTGTATGATGTGTCACTCAAACCCTCCCTGACTGCCAGGTAAAAAGAGATTATAATCTGATCTGCAATACAAGCTGTCACCGAGAAGCTAGTATGGGTGACACACAAACACATGCACACCCACACAGACACACAAACCCCACACCGTCTTATCAAACATAATGTTCTGTTACAGAGGCAGAAGCTGAACCAGACATAGCCAATAAGCCCACGGGGCGAAAAAGGCCTGTGCTAGCTGTCGTGCGACTGCAGCTATGGCAACAACTCATAAACACAATCTGGAAAGGCAGGGAGAAGAAACAGCAGAATAAAAAACAACCCACGCTGCAGCACGTCTACAACACACTGCCACACTTCTGAGGCTGCACAGAGTAATGGCATCATGTTAATGGGCTGCCGGCCTTGAAGACCCGTTTAGTGTCTGTTTAACCACTTGCCTAAACTGCTGACTCCCAGCGGTATGATGGGGAGAAAAAAAAGGATGCATCACAGCTATTTTTAACACTCATGTTTGTTTCTGTGTGCGTGCACGTGTTTGTGTGCATGAGCCCATGGTGTCCAGAGCTGTGGACGATAAATGGGGTGTCAGAACTATACAGGAGGCTGGCACGGCTCAAGGTGACCGTCTGCCTGGGCCTTCTTTGGCTGCGGCCGAACCATGATGTCGCCCCTGGCAACAGGATGTCACCCTGGCACACTGCCAACCTGAGGAACTGTGCCAGTCCTGTGAGCCACCAGGAGCTTAGAAACTGTTATGAGGGCTCTCACAGCCCACCCTTTACTGTCTCATTTTCTTGCTTTCCCCCCTGCCTCTCTCTGTTCCCTAATTCTCTCAACATGGCACTCAGTAGCCAATGAGTTGCTAATATCTTCCAGATCTGCTCACCTCTGCTACCCTCAGTGCAAAAAAAAAAAATCTCCATCTTAACAAGTCATTTAGTCTCATGCAGAGTATTAAAATATTTTTCTTGAAATGTGATTTTAAAAACTGACAGTGTGATGAGATAGTTCCACTTGTTTCCAATGCACTTTCACTCGTTTCAGGATTTTTTTTTTCTGGGAACAAGATTAAATATGTTGAAACAAGGCAGAATATGGTAGATCAGTCCACTAATATTGAGACAATTCTGAAAAAAAGCATTTGATTATTAGTTGGAGCCAAGCAGAATTATCTAATCCCACAAGTAAATTTTTTCATTGTTTTTTTTACACTTACGGTGAGTTTAAACGACTCATGAGATTTTTGCAATGAAGGTGGGTGTAGCAGCTCTGAACTGCCAAATCCCCACCACCACCACCACAACTAACCCCCCAAAGCCTTTCTCACACTCCTCAAAGAATATCTTAAGTCAGGGTAAAGGTCTTAACCATACCACACATTTTGTGAGGCTATCTGTCTCCAGCTAGATTGCATTATTGTGATCACAAACAAATGGTTAGTGAAATACAGGATAACCCAGCGCCCAGTCACTGAAAACTCAGGCAGGTGCTCCCAGCAGCACGCCAATGCACTGAGACTTATAGCAAACCTGTCTACTGAATAGAATAGCAGACGGTAGAACCCACAGGCGTAGGCGGGAAATGCTTTGCCTCTACCGCCCACAACGGAGAAAACAGGTGAGAAATGGAAATAGAAAAACAGTGGCTCGCTTTTCTCATTAATGTGAGACAACAAACAAGCAAATTCCATGGCATATGGAGGAGTTCAGGCTGGGAGGTGTTCAAAGCGGCCTCGCCATTCTCTGCCATATGGTGTCACTAATTGCTGTTTTTCACTGCGACAGAGAGGTACAAAAAAAGAGATGGTTGAAGGGAGAAAAACACAGCCCCAAAACTGGGGCAAAAGTTTTGATTGTTTTGATGTTGTGTTGAACGGTTACTAACAGCTTCCAAATTGAGCCTGAAGGGAATATAGTTCATTTCATGGTATCTGGTGATTTGTGGAACGTGGCTAATTTGAGAACATTGTCCTCTCTTGAGAGGAGGAGTAAAATATGTTAATCTAATCAAGCTTTAAAAGACACACAAAATGGAGTTAGATTACCTATCTTTATTTAACTCTCAGGTGCTGGGAAAATTAGATTGCAACCAGTCTCCCTCTCGCTAAAGCACATGAATATACCCGATCTCACCAGGTTTATCCCACTGAATAACCAGTATTACTGCAGTTCTGGCAGATGAACTGGATTCTGCTCTGAACAAAGGCAGCATTGATTTCATTTAGTACTGTCACTTGGGGTTGAGCTTGTGACTGCACCTATAGGAACACTCAAAGAGACAACTATGCTGAAGACAAGGAACACATGTTTGCCGTCTTCTTCCTATGCTGAAGGCTGTTTCATGTTCAATGAAAACATAGGCTTCCCCCTTTGATTTGTACAAGGCATCTTGATGATTCCATCACAGCTTCATTTCTCCTGTCCCAGGAGAGAGAGGGGATGCAGCACATATCAAATAAAATGTCATGTCAAATTAGATTGCCAGTGCCTCCTGTAAATTAGCTAATGTGATCACCTACTCTAAGCAGAACATATTAAATATGTAACACAAAGAAGAATACTTGAAAAAGAGCACAGGATTTTTTTTAATAAAAAAATGTAATGTGTTCACACAGCAGGCAGAATGCCAAGAACATACGTCCCTTTTTCAAGGTGCCGTGAAGGACTAACAACTACAAAAAAAACTTCATGAGATGAATGGCCACAAACTCAAATGTCTCTCAGCCACAGTAAGGTTAACACAAATATGTTTGTTTTGAGGCTGTATCTCTCCCAAACACCCTTGATCGGTCCATCTGTAAAGATAGCCACACCAACAAGGCTTCTTTTATCTGAAATGCTTGCATGCCACAAGGCATCAACAATAAACCAACGGGGACTGTTTGGTGAGAGCAGATAAAGGTATTGCCGGCCAATGTGAGGCAGACACACCCACAACCACAGGAACCAGTCAGGAGTCTATTTTTGGAACGAGCCACGCATGGGGCAAAACTGCATTAATTACAGCCCATGTCATGTCTAGCCTCGTAGTGTTAAATGGAGCTAGTGAATTTAACTACAAACAAAAGCTCCCTTGTGGCTCCAAACTCACCTCAGTTATTCCTTGTTGGTTTTCTAGATGTTGAACATCAGCTGGTAAATAAGATAAGACAAACAGATAAGAGGGAATCTCTCGACAACAGAATTTGAAAGGAAAAATGCCCTCCTACTTAAAAGACTGCAGCAATTTGACACCTTTTTCTGCCATAAACTTGATTGTTTGGTTCACGCAGAATATGATAGTCCAGTCAAAAACTGTCTTTGCACTGGAAGAGGCTACCTTTTGAAATCGAATCAATCAGAGGACTAGTTACTGTGATTCAGAGGCTGCTCTCACACCTGCAAAACAGTGATGCAGAGGAGCCACGTGGCTGCTGATGCTGTTCTCTGCTATAACAGAAACTGCCACCTCAGAAGCCGCACAGGCAGCAGCCATATTGGATCTCGGCTCTGGTGTCACCTGACTCTCCTGCTACTTTGCGAGTGTCATCAATCTGGATCTGTTAGTGCAGCGGTTTTGGGGGGAGTGTGTGAGAGGAGTGTTGCAAGACAGACAGTACCAGTGCAGCCAAATTACACCTGCTGTAACTTTTATAAATGGGACAACTTAGTGGCTAAAATAAAGTTATATGAGAGGTGAGATAAGATAAGAAAACAATAATGGATGGAGAGGAATAGCAAATACCACGGTTTTAATTCAGTGTTGTCTGTATGATAATCTGGGGATATGAGTGTCCACAATAAAGTCTTAGTAAGACTGCCCAGCTGCTCCAGCAGAGTTGAGACGGAAGAATAGACTTCATCCTGTCAGCTACTCTGAGGATTATCTTAGCCACTGTCTGCTTCACTGTCTATCCACATACAGACATAAACACACGCACACACAAACACACACACACATACATACACACAAGCATGCATGCACACAAACGGTATATACACGACACACTCCCAAACATGCACACTGCAGATGCATACTCACACTCACTGAAACACGTGAAGGAACATCACACACTCGGACATTATCTCATTTTTCACTTGTTAGCTTAATCCCTCTTTCTCCTTAACACATTAAATCTGTCAGTCACGGTCACATGCACTGACACAAACACCGAAATGAATCCATCTGCATCCAGCGGGTTATCATGAAGAAAAACTCCTCCAAAGTTGACCTTTAGCAGTAGAGCACTGATATCGAGTGAATGTTAGACAAAACAGCGCAAACCTAAGAGCACCCACTGTATTTGAATACTGCATGCTGTGTCATTGGATACCTCACTCTCAGTTGTGTCCTTCCAATACTGCACACTTATCAGCTTTCAAAGCCATATGAACATGAATTCCTTTGCTTCAGAGAGAACCCCTTCATAAGAAAAATAGAGAAGATTCACCGTTTACTGCAGTAATATACCTTTGGCTCAAGATACATTTTGCTGTGTCATGCCTTGCACCGGGTCACCTCTACAAAAACACAGCCAGCCAAGGTGGAGCAGCGTGAATGAGTAAGCACTTTACACCTACCTTGCAGCCTCTGCATCACGTTGGCGATATCCCTGGCAGAGCGACCGTAGTGCCTGGGTGATGCCATGCCGCTGCCCCGAGGTCACTCAACTTGTGTCCCAACTGTGTCACCCCAGCAACGGTCTCATGCCTCGATCAGGAGTTAGGTTTGGTTGTTAGCAGTTCTGTGTCTTCAAACTGTCTGCAGGCTACGGAGACCGAGTCCAGTCCATGCTGCTGTGTTCCTCTGAACAAGTCATCCCTGTTGCAGTAGCAGCCTGCAATCCTCTCACTCCTCCCAAGCTCCTCCCCCGATGATGAAGGCGGGCGTGCGTGTGTTCCTCCGTGTGTGTGTGTGTGTACGGTACATCTCAGCGGTGCCCTCCCTCCTCTAAGCCTCTCACTCCTGCAGACAGGATGGCTAACTGGCCTGCGTGCACTGCCACCTGCTGTCCAATCAAAAGGAATTTCTCCCACATCTCTTTGAGGCGTAGGGACCAATGGGGTGCCAGGTACCTTGCCATACCCACTCATCCCACTGTGAAGAGATGTGTGTGTTGATGTGTGTGTGATAGGGTTTGTGATTGAGTGAGAAAGTGAGTGAGAGGGAGACAAAGTGAAAGGGAGAAAACAAAATCAGTCTCAGAATCAGTGATGCTGACAGCATATTTGTTACTTTATATAAACTTAGAAAAAGCAGGCATCTTCTGACCATATTAAAATAATATTTCAAGATATGGCCACATTTTGCAGCTGGCACTTATTCACAAAAAGCCTAAACTGTTATACAAGTCATCAATCTGCAGTCAGCACACACACTTTCAGTGATTCATCCCTGCACAACTATACATCCAGGATATGTTATTCCACAGCAGATCAATGCTGCTGTTTGAAATGCAGGGAGGAGGTGTGATGCACCACTAGGCTCTGAGCACTTATCGCGATGTGTAATCCCATTAGACAAGTCCTCTCATCATCTCAGGAGAGCTCTTAGCAGAGTTGAAAGGAGCACTACTATGGTCAGCCTAATCCAGCGAAGTGGGAAATGACGGTGGGAGCGAGAAAAAGATATAAACTCATCAATTACAGATCCTCAACCCTGTTTTGGCGGATCAGTGAAATCGAATACATGGGGCAAAAATAATTTTGGAAGTAATGTGTGTTAACTTAATTACTTAAGGTGATTTTGCGATATTATGGATTTGAACTGGCATTATCACAAGCATATAATATCAGGATAATCCCCAACAAAATCTTTTTCTAAAGAAAACTTTTTAGTCCTGATATCTTTTTCAAGCAAGCTCCAGTTCAAGTTTATTTTAAGCCCACTGTTTACAGTCTCAAAATGCTTTACTGGCCCACAACAAACAGAATGAC
>OMLB01035154.1:3705-19048 GCA_900302555.1 Myripristis jacobus | reverse complement strand
GGGGGGGATGGTAGCGACTTGTTTTGGAAGAAATCTGGAACCTATAAACTTGGGCAACTTCTATGAGAAAAAACAAACGTCAGAAAGACCCATCTTGGTTGGCTGAGCCGCACACCTTTGTCTCCGCCTCGTCTGTTTGATCCAACCAATCACTAAAGACTCATTCTTCCTGTTGTCTTTGGCTCAGCCGAGCCCTCAAAACGCTTCCGAACCAATCAGAGAGTCACATGGGTGGGAAGCTCAAAGTTTCATCCTCCTTTCCCTTTAAAAAGTGCGATTCAAGTTGCTCTTGTCTCACATACAGCTGCAGGAGCGGGACATGAGAACAGTCTGGCTTGCATAGGCAGCTCAAGCATATTCACAGAGAGTGGGGAGAGATTATTGGCAGGATATTCTGCGTGTGGACGAAGGCGCACTGTGGCTTTTCAGAATTGCTGATTGAGCATCTATTTTGATTTGGCATGTTTGGTGGTGGGAGTGTTAAAGGTGGATTAGAGTTTTAAGGAGGAAGTGCAGCATAACAGAAGGTCTAAGAAACAGCCAACAAGGCAGAGGGAGTTACCAAACAGGGGGAGAACAAGACAGAGGAAAACTGCTTAAAGAGAGAGTGCGAGAAAGTGGATACAAAAAAGCACAAGAAGGCAGATTCAGGAGGAGTGAGTGATAGAGAGGGTGACAGCGGAGTTCATAGAAAAGAGAAGCGCCTAAGAATGAGGGAGGAGGAGCAGTCCAATGATGACCATCCTGAGGGAGGGGTGGCTTCCAGCGAGGAAGACACAGGGAAACCACCCTCAAACGCCTGTCCTGTTGTTGTAGCGGCGCCAGGGATCACCGGGCGCAAACGGCAGACAGGCCCACGAACGGAGGACCAAATTATCAGTCCCACCACAATCACATCAACAGAGGACAGCAAGGCCAAGTCAGGAAATGACATTCACCTCCACGGCCCGACAGGACCTAAGAGACTGAAGAAAAGCCCGCAGCATCGGCCACCTTCCTCAGGCCTGTCACTCTCTCCTCTCCCAGCGCAGTGTCCCGGAGGTCTCCAAGCCCTGGAGGACCCGCACGCCCAGCGGGTGATTGCCAACATCCGCGAGCGCCAGCGGACACAGTCCCTGAACGATGCCTTTGCCTCGCTGCGTAAGATCATTCCCACACTTCCCTCGGACAAACTGAGCAAGATCCAGATCCTCAAGTTGGCATCACGCTACATTGACTTTCTGTACCAGGTTCTGCAGAGCGATGAGATGGACAGTAAACTGGCAGGATGTAACTACCTGGCCCACGAAAGACTGAGCTATGCTTTCTCTGTCTGGAGGATGGAAGGCGCCTGGTCGACGATGTCTGCTGGTCACTAGCCAATGCTAGAAAAGCAGCAAGTCTTCTGACTCTCCTAAAGTGTATGACAAATTTCTCATGGCAGGGAACTTGATATGAAGGGTGGAGGAAGGTTTATAAACTGTCTTGTGTAGCCAGTAGACTTACATTCTCCTAATATTATCTTCAACTCAGATCATCTATTTGGCTCAGTTATAGAAGAGCTATAGATGAGACTAGACAACATCAGAGTCAGACAGCGAAATGGAGCTGGTTTACAATCCCTCATATCATTACCATTTTCTCTATTTATATCTTCCTCAAGTGAGCCATGCATCTTCACTCAGCTGTGATGCATTCTCCTTGCAATCTTGCTTTTCTGCTCACAAAAAGACAATCATTTTATTGTTCATGACGAAGTGTTTCTAGATGTGTCTATGACATTTCTACTGTGTTACGTAGAATACAGTAGAGAAGAGAAGGGGTGTGACTTGCAACAAAAGTCATGAGCCGGACTCACACCCAGAAAATTTCAAGCCTGATGATTAAGGATGCGGTACCTTTAGTAAATGGTACCCCTACCACAACAGCATGGCTGCACCTCTTCAACCTTGACCCCTGATGTCGTCCTCACGACCCTGTTATCATCACAGTCGCTGTTACCATTGTCGTCTCCCTCAGTATCAGCACCACCATCATCAACATCATAGGTACGAGCCATATTGGGCTTCATTTAATATTTTTTGTTTCACGTTACCTTACCTAACCTCTTGCATGGGGCCCACAAGTGAATGCATCTGAAAGGCGCTGAAGACTGCAGGTTCAGAGAAAGACAAAGTGAGAGTGAGATAATTGGAGAGAAGGTATTGGCTGAATAGTGAGAGAGACTGGCCTTTTAACTTCCCCATACCCTTTCATCTCCTATTTTTCCAAGATTCTGACATATTATTAATCCCTGACCACCTCTTAACCCAAACGCCGGTGGAAAAAGCAGCAGTGGGCAGCAGTCGTCCTGACTAAAGTTTCTCCTCTTTTTACCCAAAAACCGAGCCCCTTTGTTTCTTCTAATGCCAAAAAACTCTCCTCTGAAATTCTTTCCTCTCATTTTGGCCCAAATTTGCTTGCGTTTGCATGAAACCGTGATACAGCTACAGCTAACTGACGAGGAGGCGTAATGAAAACAAACGGCTTCTAAAAGCCATGAATCATGTGTGTCACCATCAAAGGGGAGGCTGATGTGGCTCCCCGCTGAGCTCCCATAAACCACTGGGACTGATGGAGGAGGTGAGAGCTGATTTATGTACACACACAAACACACATGGTCCAACACATAACATAGACGCATGATCCGTTCAGACACACACACGCATATACACACACCTCCTCCACCACTTGGGCTTATTGCCCTTTTCTTTCAAAGCCGCAATCTGTAATTATTAAATTTTATACAAGCATTCAAGAAACAGCAAGTACTTTTTGGACAATATTTTACCTGTTTTTGCCAACATGGATAAGAACTCATAAAATCAAAATCAAAAGTTTTCGGTTCAAATCAACAACCCCATTGTAAGGGTGGACACACTGCTATTTGTGTTCGTTGACTGTGTCCACATATTCATGACAAACCACTTCTTCCTTCATGGCCAACATGCACCCAGCCCAACAACCTATCATTAGAACGTCCCAGGGAGGTACAGTAGCTGATGTTTCCAGCTCCTGTGAAGAGTGGAGCCTCAGAGTCAGCACAGTGTGGTCTCAGAAGCTAAACTGCGCTGACATACTAGAAGACTTTTGACATTTTGGAACAACTTCTTTTTTTTTTTTTTAGGCCAAAAGGGGGAAAAATGCATCCCCTGTGTGTGCATTTTGTAGATGAAATCAGACTGGCTGTCTTTTATAATAGAGGAGAATGGATGTTGAGCACATATTTCTCTCAGAAAAATGCCGTTTTGTTTACTAGACTGGCATAAAAGCTATAGTTTATAAGGTGTATTTTTCTGGAGCAAAGGAAAATTGATCCCTCACTTATTCACTTTTCCTGGAATGTGTTTTTAACTGCTCAGGTTTTGACAAGTTGCTTATCTTGCATGATACATGGGCAGCATTTAGAAGCAATGAAAACCGGTGCTTTAGCCAACAACTATGATCAACGGTACTTTGTGACCGGCCTTGTTTACACACTTGTTTGTCACATTGTTCTTATAGCATTTGCTATTCCACACCTAGGGCTAAGGCAACTTTAATTGTTTCCCATGTATGATCACTATCAGAGCAAGTTGTGTTCTGACTTGCCATATGTGTCAACAGAGTTGTGTTTATTTCAGTTATTTATCAAAACTGATTCAAAAGAATAAAGGTATTTTCTGATTGGTCAAGGCTGCTGAATACGATTAGAGGAAAATACCACCTTGCAAATATGAAGTTGTAGCCGGTCGATGAGGGAATCAACAGTGCTCCAAAATGTTTTGTGATATTCCTAATATTTTTTGAGTAGGAATCTGGAATTACATTAGTCTCCAACATGGCGGCATGACAATGCTAATATGTGACCCTGACACTAACACTGCGTGACACTGCATAGTATCAGTAGTAACTGCTTAGTAATTTTTGTGCCTTGTGTGTTTTCAGCTCCGCAGCAAAGCGACTGTGATCCTCCCTGTGCAACTCTAGCCCACTCTTCTGTGTCTGCCACTGCAAACATGAGGACTAATATAGTTTCATAGAACTGCTGCACCCATTATGTGACATAAGGTGGAAGGACAATCTTACCAAGACAACTGTGACAAGGACAGCGGTTATGGATTGACATCAGGAAAAAGGCCGTGTCCTCTCCGGAACAGCCAAACCAACATCTAACCACGCTACTTTGGAAACACTTGGCAATGTAGATAGACAATTTTGCCACCAACTCTGACCAGAAGTATTTGTCATGACACGGTCGTTCCTTAAAGCTTGCTGTTCTGCAGTTTAGACGCAGTGTTGGAGAATTTCTACAGATTCTGTGTTTCAACGAGATGAACAAATGGGCCAGTGACTGTCAGCAGCGTCCAAACCAGCAGGATCAACAGTGACAACATCAACAGCAAGTTAAGGCTCTATGTTGACAAGAGCTGGGTGTTGAATGTTAGGCTTTTTTTTTCTAGGAGTAAAGTATTTACAGTCTGCTGATTTACACAAATGACTGATATGACCCTTGGACAACAGAAGCAGTGATACATGCTGCACCTGCATTTATCAGTGTTTTATCAGTCTGAGACTGTCTTGAAAATGAAATAAAAACATTGTCTTCAGACTATGATTTATGAGATCCTAATGTTACGTGCAAAATGGATGATGACATGTGAAAATATTTATTCCATCACCACACCCTGTCTTTCTCTTTTCTCTCTTTAAAATTGCTCTAACTCCTTTCCTCCCTCTTTCCTTCAGTCTTTTTAATGAGGACTGTGTGCTTTTGCCCGGTCAGTCAGGAACAGTTAATTCCTTGAAAAAAAAAGGCAAGTTAATGTGCAATTAAGGGCTCAGGGAATATTTACGGCCTGTTCGAACAGAACGTCTACATTGTCGGCTGATGCCTTCTGTGGCCTGCAAGTTTATTGTGTGTGACCTGATGCTTGAGCAGGGGTGAAGTCATGATAGCTGTGCCTCCATCCAGGTTTAAGGCAAAGTTTTGAAAGGTCGCCAAAAATAAACTGCAACTTTGGTGTGGTGTGTTCCATCAGCTGGGGTGAAGCTATTAACTAGGGTTCCTAAAAGTTGACAAAAAAACATCAGGTACTACAGAAAAAAAACAAAACAAAACAAAAACTATGACAAGCCTAATTGTAGACAGTGGTCATTTATGTGATTTTTTCCCAAAAATTCCATTTCATGCAACATTCATTCATTGTCTTGGAAGTATGACAGTGCTGCAAACAGCTGTAGGCCTGCCAGGCTGCAGTGCACTGCTTATAAACAATACTAGCTAACCGTCAGTGTAGCAAACTGATGCACTGAACCTTTAGGCAGTAAAGTAGTGATAGCTGGGACTTTGCAAGTTTGCAAATCTTTCACCAAGTGAGGAGAGTACAGTTCATTCATTGGCTGACCCTCCACCCTGTTAATAAACTGTATAACAAATATATAAATACGTACAAAATATTTTGTATGATGAAAAGATTCTATCGTATTGAATTGCAGATTTAGCATAGTGCTATTATCTATGGAAAGAGAGCACCTTAATGCAGAATGTGAAAACACATAGGAGGACAAATGGTAACAGGTATTTTACCTTCAGTGTGATCATCTCTATTAACATCAAATAGGGCTAGGCAATATATCGATATTATGTTGATTTTGTGAGTTGAGGCTTGATATCATCTGGGATATTAGATATCGTAATATGGTCAAGTGTTGTCTTTTCCTGGTTTTAAAGGCTGCATTACAGTAAAGGGATACAGTTGTCTGGACTTACTAGACTGCTCTAGCTGCCCTAATATTTGTCTCGAGCTGCTTGGTCATCATATCCAAATTACTTATGATTGCTGATCAAAATTCTCTCATGTAAATGTATTATGAAAGTACCAGTAGCCATTCCTACAATCCCATCACAATGTCGATAGAGGTATTCCGTGAAAGATATTGTGATCTTTAATTTTGTCCATATCACCCAGCCCAAATTAAATATAGAAATGTACAAAATTAAAGATGGAGGAAATGTTTCCCACAGCTCTGTGTTCTCTAATCAATACCATAGACAACAGATTAGAAACGCCTTTGAAAGAAATGAGCTACCACAAGCCACTGGACAAGAACAACAAAAAACAAAAAATGAGCGAAACACCTGTCAGGAGAATATTATTTACTCTCTAGGCAGAAACCAGGCTTTACAGTAGGAGTCTATGAAATATTTGGTCAAAGGTTTAGGTATGCCTATTAGGTATGCTTATGTTTTATAATTAAAAATACATTTTGGAGACAGCATGTATGCTAGTTTAGTTATGGGGATTTTTTCAGTCAGTCAGTCAAAAAAGAAACATAGGCTACAAGCAGGTACGCCTTCTCGTCCAACCTTCATCTGGTTCCATGCTCTGCCAAAAGCTACAAACCAACTTCAAGCAATTCCATGAAAAACACAGGAGTGGAGGCACTCCAAAACCAAAAGCTTTTATGAAGAATTATTCATTTGAAAAACTGAACATCAAATATGCCACATTTTATTAATGGCCAACATCCTAGTTACATGCTTTGGCGAATGCCAGAGGACCAGGTCCAGTCTTGATATTTTCGAATAGATCATTTTTCCAACAAGCTTTGGCTTTGGACTGCCACCACTCCCATGTTTTACATGGTGTTGCTTGAAATCTGTCATGTTAGCGTAAGCGTATAATTAACACCACACGTTTCAGATGCTGAGATGATGCACGTGCAAGACAGACATTTATCTAGTGTAACCTTAAATAAATGAATAACCTGTAATATGATAACGGTGGTAAGTGATGTTACTGCTGAGGCTTACATCATCTTAAAGGGAAACCTTGTGTTTTACTTTTGTAGCAATGAAAGTACAATCATTTGTTGCTGCGGACTTTGTCTTTACAGTTCAGTTTTTTAGGACATTAACTGAGTTGCTCAGTTTGTCCATGCAGTTTATTTGTTTTGGGAGTATCAATTCACGTTAATAGTTTTGCTGTGTAGTGGAGTAGTTGGTGCAACCACACAACCAGCCATAAATTCTGGTTGCACGAGGTGTCTGCATCTGAGGTACCTGCTGACCCGATTGGACACATTTAATCACCCTCATGTACCTCTCTGTTTGTCCAACCTGCAGTTTGCATCGTTTTGGCATTGCATCCTGTTGTTTGGCAGTGGCTACTTTGCGTTCAGATAGTACAAGACATCACCAATCAAAATTGATAACAAGGCTAGCTCCTCCTAAAGGCTCCTAGAACCCAGGTTTCACCTCAGGTTCCAGGGACTTCACCTGGAACCGTGTTGTTGCCAACAGAAGTGATTCCAAAACCTGAGAAATAGCTTTCATGGGTTCTCACGATTGAAAAGGTGCATACAGCATCTACACAGGGACAGGTCTGTAGATCTCCAGTGACCATGTGCAGGGTCAGTGGACAAATTATTCTTTGGAGAAGCCAAACTGCACCAGACAGAATTGACAAAGACCTCAGACCAGCATATCTGATCCTAAACCAAACTCAAATATAAAAATGTGCAGGCCTCTCAAGATCAAACAACACAATAGCACCAGGGTTGGGTACCAAACTCTATGCATTTTTGGGAACCGACCAAATTACGTCAGCAATACCAAGTACATATTCACAAATCAGTCGCTGACAAATTTTGGTACCTTGACAGCAGGTTGTGTAGATGAATTCAAATAAATATTGATATGATTTCGTACGAGCCTTCCAAAAAAAGACCTCATTTACATTTTGTTGCAAGTGTGCATCTGGGTGAGAAAGTATATGCCTAAACTCGCAGCTCAACAGCTCACTCAAGTCCAACACAGTCAGGGCAATGGCAAACTGAAACTGGTTGCAAGTGTGGTTACACTTTTCCAGACTTGATGCAGACATTTGCTGCCATATTTGTGATCTTGTGAGGGATATCACATGTGCTTCCTCTGAGACACACGCGACAGTGGTCTCATGCTATGCCCTGGTGATTGTGACAGGTTGGAGGTTGGAGGGACAGGTTTTATTTTGTGTCTTCTTAACAAATAACAATGTTGAAATTGAGAAGTTTAGACTTAGTTTTTGCAACTAAAATTACCATTCACAAGTGCAAAGCACCGAAAAAGGTACGCTGGATACCAGTTCTGAATTCAAGGCACCAGTGCCGGTACTGCACCCATATCGGTTCAAATATGAACAGTACCCAACCCTAAGTAGCACACAGTACAATAGGAAAGCTCTCCACAAAAAAAACGTGCCCTGGTGTGTACAATCAGTCATGATATGCATCAACAAACTGTGATGATATGATAATATTGTGGTTTTGAACATTTTGCAATATGCTGAGTATTACAATAGCATGTATTGCGATATATTGTGATTTAATACTTTTTTTACAACTGTAAATTATGTCACCAAAGAAAAACTTTGTCTGTTTTATCTAATGAAATGAAATTTTCATCCTGTTCAGTTTTATTGCAGCAAAATGGGATTGCCAGGCAGACAGACTGACCAACCCTGTCATATAAACTTGTCAGAAACTTTGCATTGCTTCATGGCGATACAATATCGCTACAAAATTGCCTCACAAAGTATCATGATACTATGCCCTGTAAATAATAAAGCACCCTAACTAACAGTAACACACAAAGCGCAAGTATAAAATGTACTTGTAAAAATGTTGTCTTACCTTTATGCAGTTTGCAGTGGTCTGTGTGGATCGCGGTCTGGTATCCATGATGACGGAGAACCATGGTCTCCTTTAATCCAACACTTAATTCATGGCAAAGGCTTCCGTTTAATCCAGAGGACGGACATTTCAGTCAACAAAAGCAAGACAGAAGAGTTTGTTTATGGGCCCAGCTGTGCCATCCCACTACCATCCTGTGTCGACCTATTAAAGGGTACAGATGTACTGTAATTAGTAAAACAACAGTTTAATAATCATTGTTGTGAGTCCCTCAAACATCCTTTTTTATTCAAAGGATCTCAGCTCCTTTTTGGTTGCCCTGTAAGCTCCCCTGTAATAGACCTTTTCACAGCACAGGTGTTGCTAATGACATGAACTAAGGTTCCCAATAGCAGGGCTCAATGTATTTTATGCTGTTCTCCCTTTCATAGAGATACTTGAATGGAAACCCAAGTTGTTGTGAGGTAGTAAATAAAAACGGACCTTTACATCCAGGTCAATTCAACATTTGTCTTATTTATTAGAATATTCATTTATATTACAGTGGATTCTTCAGAAATGTATGACAGCCACCTTTTTTGTTTTATTTGTTGAGATAAAAAGACACCAAATGAGCTCAAGTTGGAAAACGTTTTTCCTTTTTAATTAAGGAGACAGAAACAGTACAAAATAGACCACCTTTCTATACATACACATGGTAGGAAATATAAGGGGAAAAATACCACAAATAAGTAAATAATGACAAAGAATAGTATGAAACAGAGATCTCAATGTCATGGTTTTAGTTACAGAGTTAAGTCCAGTTAGTGAAGAGTTACCAATACACATACTACTGCATGCAGCAAGGCACATGTGTGATGTGTGTATTTTGGTCTTGGGGTTTCTATTTACAGTGTATTTTTTTTAAGAGGAACATACAATTGACATCAGTAATAAAGGAAATGAAGAGTCGAGGCAATACTGGCCTCTACGTAAGACAAAAAAGGCTCTGAGGCCACTGGTAATATCATACAGGAGAGGTCATTTACAGTATTTGACAGGACAGACACACACACACACACACACACACACACACACACACACACACACACACACACACACACACACACACACACACACACACACAGGTACAGACAAACAGACATACCAGTGCTTGCAAAAGCATGGACAAAATGTGCACATGCAGTCACAAACGCGCTCTCTCTCGCACATACACACACACACATGCGACATCATTACTTCATAGATACCAGATGCACCTACTGGGTGCGCTATACAGAATAGACACAGCACATTGTTTACTTGCTGTCACTTCTAAAACAACACTATGGATGGAAGAATGACTCATTTTTTTTAATCAAACTAGTAGCAAGTCCACAGCACCCATCCCCCCATGTAATAGGATTTCTAAATAATTCCGCTTGGGTTGGAGCAATAGTGCAACAGTAGTGGGACTCCTGCAATAGCTACATGTTTACTCCTATTGCTTTAGTTTCTACTGTCCATTCTTTTTCAATATTTAAAAGCTTTCTTAGGCCTTCTGATGGCCAGGGTCCTGACTACAACAAACTCCACTCCTGACACATACACTTTGGTACATGGAGGGTACAATGACATCACTCCCTTTGGCCAGTCCAAATCGATTTGCCATGCAACGGGCCAGCCAACACTCCGAATCACCACGTTACTTTTAATCTCTATTCACAACGTCTACAAAGGCTGCAGGAACACAAAAACAGAGCAGAACAGAGATTTCCTGCTGTGAAACATATCAGGTTTTTATCTGTGCCACCAGGAGTTATAAGACTGAGATTTAGATTGTGCTGGCGGGCCTTTCAGTATCATCTGCTTCTCATTTGATGGACATTCCTCCCTTCTTTACTCCTCAGGAGGGTCAGTCTGTAAAACCTGCAATGAAACCTGCATCTCTCTGCAACCCATCTGCAACAATTTTTTTTTAAAAATTGTGTTTCAAGTGGAGAGTTTTAGTGTCCCAAGATGGTCTAAATGCAGTTTCAGAGGTGTGTCCACCCTGACAAGAATAAATTCTGGTGGAAACATTGAATGTGATGGTCATGAACTCAAAATATATTCTCTGTATTAATATCAGCCTTCAAAATCCCATATCGGTTAAACCCCTTCATGCATGGGACATGCAATCTGCACTGCAACTGGTTCTGGTTTGCTCTCTGCAGCATTAGAAAGACCAAACTAAGGATCGTGATTTTTTGATTCTGACTTTCCACTGGAAAGCAGGTCCCATACACTTTTTTTATTACCCCGAACAAAAGGGCACTTATTAACTTACAAAGAACTTCAATGTAATCATATAAATACACGCTTTACAGCCAATAAGGCATATTGCCTGTTGAACTACAAATGAATTTGGCCTGGATCTATATGATTTCTGCTACAAACATCAGCTAACAAGAGTGGCTGGTGCAGTACAGAGAGGGTATAAGACACTTTTAAGACCTGTTAGCATGTTTGGCATAGCATCTGCTGCATCTCTGATTGATGGTCAAGTGAGATGAAGTGCTGGTTGGGATTGATCTGTTCCAACTAATTCCAACAATAAATCTAATCTCATCTCATATGTATTAAAAACTCAACAAGACCTGGATGAGGCCTGGAAGTCAAAGACTAACTACTGTATTTTTTGATAATGGAAAAAAAAAAGTCAAGAAAACTTAACCAGTCTTCTCCAACTTTTTCTACTTGCACAGCATGTACTGTATGTGGACATTCAAGAAGTGATCATCAGAATGAATAGTTATACAAAAGTCTGCATACATGACGTTCACTTGAATCCACAGGTTCAAACACAGGGTCTTTAAAAAAAACGTTATTAT
This sequence comes from Myripristis jacobus, assembly GCA_900302555.1. Lineage (NCBI taxonomy): Eukaryota > Metazoa > Chordata > Actinopteri > Holocentriformes > Holocentridae > Myripristis > Myripristis jacobus. The sequence continues at coordinate 7,523 of OMLB01035154.1, read as the reverse complement.
AAAAGCAGTGTTCATATTGGTCCCTCTGAAGTTTGTTTTGTACAGTCCCACAAGTACAGGCATAGTCGAGGCAGCTTTCTTTGGGTGACGTCTGTTAAGTGCATTAAGGTTATTGCTACCATAGAACAATACAATGGTCCTCAATGGTGCTGTGGTAGGAATGAACGCTCATTGAGTCTCATATATGAACAATAATATACAGTATTCAATACCAGTGGTACATCTATGGTTCATCATTGGTTTGTATGTGCAGTCAAGGTTTTTTGTGTATGTGTGTGTGTGCACATCTAAGACACTTCTTTGAACAGCAGTGAAAAGATATCCTGCTTTCAAAATCTGGCCTACTTTTCAGATTAACTTCATAGGAAATACAACTCATACAGTATTTCGGTCAATACTTATCCTCAAATCGAGTTAAAGCCTTAGTAAGACATCTTAGAATACAAGTGGAGCTAAAAAAAAAAAAAAAAAACCAAGACAAAATTTCATCCAAAACTTCAAAGAGACAATTAAATAACCTAGAGAGAATTGTTTTTTTTTCTTTTCTTTTCCCAGAGCTTTGGAATTTCTTACGGTTCACATTATGGAATGCACAGTGCAATAAAACAACAAGGACATTTGCTCTTTCCATGTTACTTCAAACCACAGTTGTCCATTTTGTGTCTTCATGTTCTCTTTTTTCCCCCTCTAGTTGTGTTCTTTGTTGTCTTCTTTTAGTGGTTAAACTGCATGTAATGACATCATTAAAACAGACAGTCTCTCTCTGTCTTGCTTTTTCTGTCTTTTGTGGCCACTTGTTGTGGTACAGCCATTTCATATTTTTGCACTCGGTCCACCCTGTGTATTGCTAGGCTACACGCCGTCACCTGATGCCGCAGGTTTTGACTGCAGTCGGTTTGTGTCCTGCTGCGACAGCATTTGGTTCAACTCAATTTGGAAAGCAAAGTGGCACAAGTGAAAGCGAACCATAGTCCAAGTCTCTTCCTTCTGAATGTTGGTCCAACCTTGGGCTAAGGCAAAGTTAAGGCAAAAAAACACAGCTGCTGGTACATCGTGCTTCAAGACACTCTGTAAGACTGTTGCCACAATCAGAATTGGAATCTGAATGTGACTTTGATCTGTTCCCATGATTCAAAACCAGGTTTTTCCACCATAAGAAATGGAATCAGACTCCAAGCTGGATGTTTTTTTTCTGTTCCTGTGAGAGTAAAACCAGGTTTTCAGGAGCAGGGCTGGAGTCAATATCAGCATCTGAATTCGGTCGGTTATCATAAGGTAAAAAGTAGTCACAGAGTTGAAATGCTGGACTTCTGAACACACACAATCCAATGTCAATCTGAAGATACGGACAATCCATTCAAGAGACATTGTGCTGCTCTTTGGTGAGGTTTCCCAACTGCATGTAGTGCCATTGGGTCGAGCTGAATGGTTAACAGCATTGAGGTGCTCCTGTGAAAAGTCTATGGAGGTTTCGCATAGTGTGCATTTAAATGTGTGCATGTATGTGTGTGTTTGTGTGTGTAATAAGGCAGATGGGTGGGGCTCAGTGGCATCACGACATTGCTATGTCCCCTTCATGGTCATGTGACAGCAAAGGAGCTCCAAGGCTATTTGGTGGGGCCAACTTCCTGAAGGCGGGTTCTTTGAGGTGATTGGTCGGGTTCTTCTACATGGAGTCGTCGTCGTCGTCGTGCTCCATTGGCTCGTCAGGAAGGCTTGAAGAAAGAGTAGACAACAAGATGTCAGCGCACTGTGTTGCGTGAAAGTGTGTGTGTGTGTGTGTGTGTGTGTGTCTGTGAGATCTCTACCTCTTGTTGGGGAGGACTCCCACAGAGAGCGAGGCAAAGGCGTTGACAGCATCTGTTTCCTCACAGTCTCTGCTCTGAGCAGCCAGGTAGGACAGACCCACTGATCCACTGTACGCCTTCACACTCTGCCAGTACTGACCTGCAGCACAAACACACAACCTGCTTACTTACTCTGTCACCAATGTGACATTTCAGCACTGCTTTGGTACTGTAGTAATGAATTTCAATACTTTTGCCTCTGATTGAATGTCACCTCCAGAGGGCGTAAGAAGAGCCAGAGGATGAAGAAGATAGATATTAGATATTAAACTTGGCATTGAGATCAAAATTTACTATCGGCAAGATAGTATATAGATAGAATATTTAATAATTTATGTTGTATATGTAATACTTGTTGTCCTTTAGGTTCTTTTCATATTTTTTTGTCATGTATGGTCTTTTTTTATCTTTTATCTTGAAGCACATTGAGTGTATGCCTGTTGTATGAAATGTGCTCTATAAATAAACTTGACATCGCTGGTGAAAACCTGCACATCTAAAAATACAATTTATAAAGCTGAGCTTAGTGCCCTGTTTTACAAGTCCTCTTCAGTCAGGAAGGGTGTGACAGGCTGAGGAAAAAGCATTTTACTCTCTGTTTTAAATACAGGCAGTTAATTTTATTTTTTCAGCTACATTGAATTTGTAGTGTTATTAATTATGTGTTATGCACTCTGTGTGGGAAACCTATTTGGATTATAAATAAAACCGATTTGATCTGTAGTTACATTCATTAATATAGAGTAACTCTTGAAATTAATGTTTTTAGCTGGCATTATTTTCATGTTGGTTATTCACACACATGTACAAATAAAATACCAGTAACTTATCTTTTTCTTAATGTTAAATCCTGAAATATACAAATTTCTTTCTTTCATTTTTTTTTTTAAGTATTATTATCCAGCCATGAGTTTTTATGTAAATTCACGAGTTGCGCAACAGCGAGGGAAACATGCACAGAGACAGATGAAAGGGTGGGGCGCACTGCCGAGAGACAAAAGAGAAAAAGGAGGAGACGCATCAACAAATCAAACTTGATTTGCCAAATTTGGTATTTTCCAGATTTCCACTGTATGAGCCCACTTGAGTGCCAGCGACTATCGGATCGCTGTTTGTCTCTGGTTAGGAGTGACATCTAAGAGACAAACAAAGTCCCTGATCCTTGTCAAACACTTAGTGAGTCTGATTGTCACTGACAGCAGCTCTTTAACTCTGAATAAGGACTGAGAGGAGCAGTGAGGATCAGATGAGCGTTTAAACAAGACACAAAAGGTTCAGATGAGGACGATCAGGGAATCAGACAAGATGGGAGGACATAAATGTTTTGCATGACACAGCATGCATGCGTCATAGAAGATAAACACTCTAATCCATGCTAGTGCCGCATGAGTAGCTACACTGTGTTACTATTGTAATTAATACCAGCACAACTTCTATGTGGAGATTGGCCTTTATAGGCTATAAAATGAATATGATAAGGTGAATGTTTATAAATAATTTTGGAGAAAATAGGTTGCTGTACTAGCATAAAACAGAATATTAACTGATGTGGGGTTTCAGCATATGAAAATATGCAAGAGTATTTCCTGTAGGCCGAGAGTGAGAAGTAGAGGTCGACCGATAGTGGATTTTTAAAGGCCGATATAATAACGATAGTTTGGAGCAGGAAAAAGCCGATAGCCGATTAATCGGCCGATTAATCCACCACCACGCGAAAAAAATCAACACTGTTGGAAATGAACATCATGAATGATCTTTGACTTTATTAGCAACTGTTTTACTGAACAGCTAAGTCAAAGTAATAAATATCCAAATATTTAAAATCTCGAAGTGAATATCAAACTCAAAGTGATAACTTTATTATGGGGGAAAATTAAGATGTGCAGGGATATTAGTGCCTGCCGAGCGGGTTAAGATTTACTACAGTATATCTTATGTATATATGTTTACTACACTGTCTGACGCAGGCTG
>OMLB01035153.1:0-11446 GCA_900302555.1 Myripristis jacobus | reverse complement strand
CGACCTGAAAAATAAGACTAAAGGAGAATAAAACACCTACAAAATGAACAAGATAAACAATTAAAATAAAATTAAAAATAATGGAACATAAAATATATATCTATATCTATATCTATCTATATCTATATCTATATCTATATATCTATATCTATATCTATATATAGATATAGATAGATAGAGAGAGAGAGAGAGAGAGAGAGAGATCTAGATATATCAAGATATATACAGATATATATAAATATAGATATAGATATATATAGGCCTATACATATATTATTTTGATGACTTTGTGATATTTTTGTGATCAACCATGGACAAAATGAAATAACAAAATGTAAACAAAGAATGAGCAAGACAGCTTGCTGTCCCACCTTATCAGGATCTACAACAATAACAGGGGCATCATTTGAATTGGAGAAGAGCAGGCAGATGGTAGTGAAGAGAGAAAAGTTGATGAGGAGTGAAGGGCTAAAACTACCAGAAGGCCACGTAACACATTCACGGGACAGCTGCAAGTACCTGGGGATTCCACAGTCACACGGGAAGCTTGATGAGGAAACAGGAGAAATAACAACATCCAAGTACATCCATAGATAAAGACAAGTCCAAGCCATCAACACCTATGACCTGTGGGACTTCTGGATCCAGACAGACAATAAGTAAGTACTGGCCATCTCTCTGAATATCCTGGTAATGGACAAGCAGCAGTGGTGGTAAATGTAGCAATAGCAATATAAGGAGTATGAGAGACTGGAGAAGTACCAAGGACTGACAAAGGAACTCTTGAGGATGTGAAGAGTGAAGGCAAAAATGATTGCAGTGGTGATAGGAGCACTCATGCCATGACACCTCATCTAGGAGAAAGGCTCTACTCGATTCCAGGACCAGAAACTAGGAACTCCATCCAGAGGAGTTCAGCTTCCAGTTTTGTGTTCACTTCTGTTTGCCCAGGAAGGAATGGAAGCAGCAGCTGAGATGTGATGTTCCTCAGGCCTTTTCATATCCTACTCCATCCATCTCAGACGCCTTGTTAGATGCATTGTTTGTGAGTTGCCATCTTTGTTAATTAGTTGAACTGTATAAGGGATGCACAATTGAGGTGTTAATGCCAGTATAAGATATTTATTTTCAAATGATTTGAGGTCTCACATGGACTTATTGAGTCACGAGTTCAGCTTACTGGATAACCAGATACGAGTTGCATCAGGTGAGACCAGCACAGTGGCAGCTAAATTTACTGTTGTACATTCCAAGAGGGAGGTCTAGACAATGATGATTCCTGAAAGAATGCCATCCTCTATTGCTGTACTTCAAGTTATACCCACTCACTGCTCTCAAGTTTCTTACGGTCTCAGGCATTGTTGGAAAATGTGAAAGGTGGCTTTTAGATGAAAGAGGAAAGATGGAGGGCGAAAGGTCAGTGGTTCAAGCTGGTGACCCTTTGTCATTATCAAAGTACCCCTGGGCAGGCCACCTCAAACAAACTCGTACACAACATCAATAGCCTTGTGGTTTGACTGCTTTCACACATCTTCCATTTCAGATTGCTCAGATTAGACGGCCTGGGCCTCCGAGTCTCTTTCTTCATGCAGGCAGAGGAGCCACCCACTCCCCTCCCCAAGGCCTGAGGGGAAAGTATATAAGAGATACACACACTAGCCTTCTGCTTCGTGTCCCTCCTTCACAAGAAATACATACAGTATGTGTGTCTTCTCTATTTTCTCCCTAGTTGGGAGGATTACACAATGGTGGTGTGTGCATCCAATATACTATCAACTCTCCCCTCTCTTTTTCCCTCTCTCTCTGCTGTATTCTCTCTCTCTTTCTTCCTGTCTCTCAATTTCTCTCTTACTCATCTTCCTAAGGAGAACACAGCAAGAAGTTGCAGTGCACCCTGGGACAGGTACAGATTAAGACAGCCGCTCCTCTCTGTATGGCAGCTGATAAAGCCTTATATGTGTGTATGTGGTTATGTGTATGTATTTGTATGGAAATGCGTGTGTGTGTGTGTGTGTTTGCTTGCATCTGTGCTGAATGAGTACAAGGGCACCTTGTAGCTATAAGCAGGGATTACATGGACATTACCTGTCTTACATGGGATATTGCTGTTTGTGGAAACTCCCATAGGTTTCATTGTATGGCAACATGATGATGACTGTTAATAATGTTGATGTTTTAACGAGTGTTTGAGTGTAAATCTCTCCTCCTGCTGTTTTTTTAACTCTGTCCTTTTGTATTGCCGGCTCTCCCTTTGTTTCTTTCAGTGTCTATCTGTCATTCAGTTGTGCACATAAAATCACACGTGAAGGCTTGCAGCCACACTGACATACACATATGGGCACAGACAAATGAGACATCTCTCAAAGTAATGTAAAGTACCTCTTTTGTCTCTATCGCTCATTCCCCGGTCCTCTGCATCCTCCTATCCCTCCCTTTGCCCCTGTGCCTGTTGTTCACTCAGGTGTGATTGATGGAGGGGTGCATCCATCCCGTCCTCCACCACTCAGCTCTCCTCCGTCCCTGAAGCCCCTCCATCCTTCTCTCTTACCTGCCGTCACCAGATGGCTCACCACCTGCCTCCACCAGTCAACAAAGGCTGCAATTACCCCTCCTGTCCACAAAGGCAAGCTAACACATTGACAAAAACATGTGCGCCCACACACACACACACACACACACACACACACACACACACACATACATATATGCATACCTGAATGCATGAGCAGACACACAAACAAGTATGATATATACAAATTACATAGAGGCATGTGAAAGACATTCACACAGACACACTGACACACACCTTCTCGCAGACGCATTCATGTAAATGCTTACATTTTCGTTTACATTGTCAACATCATTTAATACTGATTCCAATCATCAGCTTGTCTGCAACGATTTTGAACTGCAGTCTACATGTATTTGTGTAAGATGAATCTCTTTCGCCAGCTATTTGATTTATGATCAGAAGAAACTGACCTGGCTTGAGTTCTGATGCTAATTGCTGCCAGTTTGTTTAGACAAACAAACCCCAAGTACACACCCAACCTCTCCCATCTGTTCAGTATCATTCACAAAAAGAAGACATGCAAATTGAGAGGATACACACACAAATACACACACATAGAAACTGAATGGGTAGAGCCAGCATGGGCCTTTGTGTCACGGCAAATCAAACCACCCGCAGTATTTCCGGGTGGTTTATCTCGCCATGGCAACAGCTGTACATGTTCAGCTGATATCACCGTGTCGGCAGAAGAGTTTGTTTGAATAACTTTAATGAAACTGTTATGGTGACAAAACAAGACCTGGCTGTTTATGTCTCTTTATGTCAGTGCAAAGGGCAATGTTAACGTCAACGTACAAAATTAACTAAAATTATCTGTGTGCTGTTAACGCTATTGAAGAATTATTGAAAGCTAATTCATATACTCTCGGGCTAATGTTAACCCTGATGCCATGTTTGGGTTAAATCTGTCCTTTTTCATTTTAGTAATTGTATTGGCTTTAGTTATGTATAACCCATGGTCAAAATTATGTATTTTCTCATGAATTTTTAAAAACGTTATAATGTGTCCTATGATAAGTCTGTAATATACATGGGACACTGAAGCCCATGAAGACCACGTATTGTGATCCCTGGTATTCTGCAGCATAAAATATTGCATTCTATGATGTCAGCCTTTCAAGTCCATCATTGTCATTAAAAATTGTAATTTTCCACATGGCTCAGATGTTGGGCACCCCTCTGTGCAAATGCATGTTATTTTCCTAGTTTCCACAAGGGGCATTCCTGCTGTGTTATAGATGATGGAAGCAGGTGAACTGAATTTCACTGACTTGGGTGAGGAGAGAATGATCCCCAAAAGTAGTTTGTATGTGTGTGTTAAGAAATGTGTGAGTGTGTGTGTGTGTGTGTGTGCGTGTGTGTACATGTAGCCAAAATACATGCCCACAAATCTTTATAGGACAATTGGCCCAATTTAAACCCATAAAGAAACAATAAAAACTATAATTTTTTCATCTCATGGTCATCACACCATAAAATCATGCACTAGATTTTATAAGGTTTTCAAACTGAAGCCCTGCCTTCAAAATTTTATTTTCTAATATTTTTTCAGCTGATGGCACCATTTTTCATGTTTGTCCAGTGGGGCAAAATACATGCTATTTGCATTTGCGTTTCAAATAGGGTCTTGTGAGCAGCATTGTACGTATCATCAAGCTTTGCAGGTCACTGCAGCGATTTTTATCGACCAAAATGTGTGTGTGTATGTCTGAGTATGCGTGTATATGTGCGCAGCTAGCATTATAGGGTGCAAGTCATATTTATCATTGTTTCTCTTTCTCTCTCGTACACACACACATACACACACAGGCCTCAGTGTGGGTGAGTGAAAGTGAAAAAAATGAATATAATTTTGATAGCAGTTTTACAACTGGTGTGAAAATAACAACTCCACTTTTTTTTCTAACATGGCACAGGGGTTAATATTGGTGAATTAAATGTGAGCTGAGTCCTTAATTAGCTTTGTTGTAAACAAAGTTATTGAATAATGTTCTGGCAACACCACCAACAGCCTTCCAGGTAAGGCTCAACTCCTCCAACTTTTTTCCCAATTTGAATCAAAATCAAGAGCCACAAGGTTATTTACACAATTCTTTTATTAATTTTCTTTTGAAAACAGAAACATGTTTCTGTTAGTCCTGCATCAGTTCTTCCAACATGATCAAACTCCTCTGCCGATGCGGTGACATCAGCTGAACATGTGCAGCTGTTGCCATGGCGAGGTGGACCACCTGGAAATACTCTGATTTGCTGTGAACCAAAGGCCCATGCCACTTCTACCCAATCAATTTCTATGGTGCAAAAACAAACATACACACACACACACACAGGCACACACACACCTCTCACTGCTTCAGCTACAGTTTCCAGAGAAATCTGCTTTATTAACCTTGATTGACATCATGTATAATGAGAGGATGTGAGCAGAACTTCACTACCAATCATGAGGAAACTGTCTCATGTAAAAACAAGTATCCTTGTGCACACAAATGTATACACTCTCAGGGTTGTGCATATGTGCATACAAATACACAGACACTTAGAGACATGCACACATACACACACACACACACACACAAACACACACACACACACACACACACACACACCTACAGAGTGAGTTAATGATAGGTAGAGGAAGAAAGATTTGTTAGAACTACAAGTCTCTGTCTTTATGCCTTAATGATGGTTATTATACTGTCATACTGTGACTGTCACTATGCTTCAGACACGTTACTGACAACATGATATCTCCCTCTATACACCATAATTACATGTGACTGATTATGCGCATGTATGCGTGTGTGTATGCAGTTCCCTATCGCTGCTAATAATTACAGTGATGACTGACAGCAGTAATAAACAGGATTGCTGTGACACCTATCGTGCTCTGTTGCCCCAGGCCACCAGAAATCAAGGAAATGCAAAAAGAAAAAAAAAAATAAATAAAGGGAAGAGGCTTCTAAAATAAGATTACATTTTTTTTTCTTTCTCAATTTTCATTATTGATGGCTTAAAAGGGAAAAAAGCTGAGGATGCACACTTTAACAGGAGGTGCAGGCCATGGAACAGACACAGTTGTTTGACTCTAGAGAGACAGTAGTGTCGAAACGTTCGTTTAGTTTGCAGCATTAAAAGCTGTGAATTAATAAGTATGCTCCAGTTCCCCTCTTTTCCCTCTGCTTGTTTGAAGTGGGCTCTGCCCAAAACGTTTGAGAAATAAATCTAGGTAAAGCAGTTTTAGTGTGCAACTTTGTTTTCAAGTTATTGACAGAATGGAAATGAAAAACACTTACACCATCTGCTTGACTCTGAAAGAATTTCAGTTTATTTTCCTCTCAAACACCCCCTCTTTTGTCTCTTAACATGCTCTTGTTTCATGACAGGTGCCCCGTTGCCCACTGAATGCCGTCTGTATCCAAAATCTCATCTGTGATCGGTTGAGAGTCACAGTAAGTGAAAACTGGCTGGGTACTAATTACTACAATCCTGCAAAGTGGCTGTGTATAGCTAAATTATGCAATATGTATTTCTTCTTCATCAGCTATGTTGTGGTTGATGCTATATGTAATGTTTTTTTTTTCTTTTCTTTCCTTTTTTTAATTGAATTTGCTAAGCTAAAGAGATGTATGAGGTCATGAGGCTTTAGTTCAAGCAAAATGAGACCTTAATTTGATAGCATTGCTTAAAGGCTATGTACATACATGTCATTCTGTCCTATTTTTCATCCTAGAAAATGCCCTTGTTATGTTCAAAACTGAATTTACATGAACTGGATACAAACATAATATGCATCCTCTGGTTGCGCATCATGAATAATTGAAAAACAACAACAACAACAAAAACAATTTGGACAGCAGCACCTCCAGCAATTTGAAATACAGTCACCTTCAGTCCTGTGTCTGGCATGAGGGACAGAGGGGCTCTGTCTGCTGTGGCTCATAAGGAACTTAGGCATCTGTAATCTTAGCTGCTAAACTAGCTGAGCTTTAAATGTCATCAGGAAAATATTAAATTCTCTATCTGCTAATCTGTGGAGCAAGGCCAAAGTTGGGGATGCACAGCATGGCTCTGGCTTTAGCGAATCTGGCAGCACCAAGGGGTTTGGCTCAAATATTTTATCTATGTACAGTTGACTCACCAGAGGGGAAAACAGCTAGATTGTGGTGATTGGCTGCCACTACCAAATGTAATTAAACTCTTAATAGGAAATACTAAATGCATGCACTGGATGTGCAAAGCCATTGTGGCTGCCCAATTTAGATAATAATACATGCATGGTGGTTAGGTTAAGGGTCGGTTGGATTGGTATAAAACAGGTAGCGACACCATGATGTGCATGCTTTGTGTGCCTAAAATTGCACCATCCACCATATAACCAGTGGAGATAATGGGTGCTATTGTGAAGGAATTTTCTCTGTAGCTGTAGGTCACATTAGGCCCCTTTGAGCTGCATTGATGAGACATTCTGTCTCCATGCCACCAAGGCCATAAGTCTGAGGCATGCCAGATATAAAGAGACAAGACCAGGCAGACTGACGCCTTTCACAAACACAGAGCTGTTGACCTCAAACATACTTAGGTAAGATGTGTCCTTTAACAAGGCATGCCAGTGAGCACCCCTCAGAATTGGTGTGGTACTACAGAGTATTCTCAGTTTAATCGCTGATATTCTCTTATCCTCAGCTGAGCATCAGTAAACATCCTTTGCAGAGGACATCACAGTCTCCTGAGATCTCCCTCACTCAGAGTTGACCAAAACCTCGTTCTTTCCCATCACAGCTATGGTCAGTAAACCATTGTCCTCAGATGCAGCTACAGCATCAGTCTCGGAGTACATCCAATACATTAGCATTTTCAGTGTCTCACTTATGTAAGGAAATGTACTGAGCTGTGTTTCAGATGCTGATCTTCACCACATTTTAAAAGCCTCATTTCATTTTGTAGTGTTAATAAGTCTCAGATTCTTATTTGGGAGTCTTTGTTGTGAAGTTATGTATTGTGGCAGCGCATGGCACATGATAAGGCTCTGTGGTGGTGCAGTTATATTTTCATCAGGTGCACTTTTTTCTTGCTTTCTCCCTCTCTCACCTCTCTTTCTACCGCATCCATTTGGTATTTTGGTGACTTGCCATGACCTTGGCTGCAACTAAGTGGGAGGAGAGAGGCAGAAGGGTGTGCCAGTAATGATCAAACAGCGCAGTACAATTTTGGGGTCAAGGATTAACAAGATTTGCGGTTGCACCTCCTGCCTTCTCAGACCATGGCAGCGGTACACAACATAAAATGCTGGCTTGCATGTACTATGCCATATCTATATGTGTTCTGTGTTACTTTGGGGGCTTCACCATGTTCATCCTGGCATGGCCAGATCCTATTAAAGAGCTTATCAACTTATATTGTGTCATATATTGTGTTAAATTATGTCAGCCAGTTTCACGTTGACATAAATCCCTCTAGTAAGAAAAAATCTGATCCATTTTCCAATCCAACTGTACTTGTGACTACAGTGTGAATGATTGTAATCAGACAGATACTGTCAGTGTACTCCAAGGTGCAGGGGTTTACAGAGGCAGCCACACTCTGTAGATGTCAGGGATGGGCTGGATGATGCCCCTCTCCCTAGTGTTGGGAAGGTTACTTTTGAAATGTAACTGATTACAAGTTATGCTAAAAATGTAATTAGTAATGTAACTATCTTAATCACTTCAAAACATCAAAGCAATGTAATCTATTACATGATAACTTTTTGATCACTTTTCTAATAAATGTGTTTAACTGGACAGTAAAGCTGAAAAGTCCTAAAACATCAATTTTATCTAGGCAGTGTAAGCCTAACAACAGCACTCAGCAGTACTCAACCCTAACCATAACCATAACCAACCCCCAATTCTGTTTTTCCCTCCCCAGTGTGACATTAACTGTGGTTCTCTACTACAGTATGTTTGGATATGTTTGGTTTGGTTTGGCCCTAAAGCAGACGGAAGTTCTTTGAAAATTATATATGGCATGTTATAGTTCCCTCAATGTCATCCACAACAACAACAACAAACAAACAAACAAACAAACAAAAAAAACTGTATAAAATGTTGATATATCCTGTATGTGTATATTTCACAGTGAAAATGTATCATGCTCATTTTATGTTTACCCAGCTGCCTCATTAAATTAAAAAAAAAAAAAAAAAACAGTCATTAAATATGAAACCAAAATGTTGTTAATCATGTATTTAGAGACGTTAAACATTGAGTGGGGTCACACTGACCCCAAGATAATAAGCTAAATAATTATGTCCTCTCCATCCAAGCAAATTTAACATTATCTACAACTGGCATCTTACTCGAGGTGTTGTATATATGCTTGTGGTGATGTTGCACGTCTCTTAAACTTAAGGACACAAGTTTCCTTCTGGGAGACGGTTTTGTGGCAGACCTGCTCTCGATTGTTCCCGTCCATCATCAAATTATCAGAGTGCTGTGGTGCCGAACACACTGCTTTTAAAGGCCATGAAAAGAGATGATTTGATTGTTCATAACTGAAGCCAGGCTCCCATTTCCCACTGTGCCACAGGTGTGCTGCCTGCTTCTGGTCACTAAATTACCAAAAGGCAGTGTGTACACCCTGTGCAGAGAGCGAAGGAACATCTGCTACTGTGTAGGCCTGTACTCATCTAAGAAGAAACAGCAGTAATTAGCTATTTAACTTACAAAGACTGAAGAAAAAACAAGGCTTGAAAATGGTTGCATATCTTTAGTGAAGAACTCGTACACTTTGACTTAGCAAAACAGTAATATTTTCACAAACATTGAGGCGTCATGGCATGAAAACTGGATGACACCTTTCAGTAACATGAATCATGAATGTTTTGAGCGATAAAATCCACTTGAAATTTCAGATTGTAATATTTAAGCCTGCACTGATCCTATCAGCTACCATTACAGATATAGTTTCAACACACAGTAATGCTAAGCATGCTACATCCATTATTAACATAACAGAGCAGGTTCCTTCATTTTCTTCTATTCGTATATCAAAATCCATTTATGATTGCTCTTTAACCGGTCGTCTATCTATGCTTCTCCACCCAGTTGTATCATCGTGCTGCTTCCTACCATTGAACAGTATCTCAGAGTGAAATGTCAGCCATTACACAGGTAAGGGGTCATCATTTGCATAAATACAATTCAACATTCCTGCCCTTTCCCAGAGGCCACTGTGATCATTTTATAAGCTTTCAGAAAATTTCTGCCCAACTTTGTCCGGAAGTGATTCTGCAATGTGAGTCCATTAACACTGTATTGTTACCACCTGGTGGTGACGCAAAGCTCTGTTTATTTCTGTGATTGCATTTTCACGAACTGTCTCCTTAGCAAACAAAAGTAGCAGTTGGTGTGCTTTTTTTTTTTTTAAATCAGTTTTTCGTTACGCCAACAATGTGCTACTTCTGAAAAACTTTTGATGATCACTGAAGAACAGTGACTGGCACCCATGTGATGTGGTTCTTTATTCCAGTGTGTAGTGCTGTGCAAGTCTGCTGTGAGTCTGTGACTTGTGGACACTGGCCCACCACACACACCTAACACAACTGAAAGAGCTGAGTGTCCCAAAACAGCTGAAGTGTTCCAGTGAGTTTCCCTAATTTTAGCTCTGAGATAAGCTCCGCATTTGGATAAACTGGCAGGAACGCATTGTCTAATTTGCTGTCCTTTCTTCTGCTTTTCTTTTCCCTTTCCCCATGCCAGTGGGATAGAGCAGTGAATGGTTTTGGGAAGAAGGGCCATCTGCATTTCTGTTTATATCAATTTCATATTTATAGTCTTCCCGGCACGCATCCTGAATAAGCATTTCCCTCCATATCACAATTTGGTCTGAAACAGCTAAAAATGGGGTAGATTTCAATCACAACAAAACACAGAATATTGTTCATATGGAATTATTAGTAAGTAGATTTAACAATAACAGAAGGTATTTAAAGGACAATATGAAGCCCTGCTCTACTCATATGGTATAAAATATGGTCCTCCATTGTGGCTGGAAATGAATTGTTTTACGGTAGGAGTTTTGCTTTATATGAGAGATCAATTTCATGCCGTTAGAACAGTTAACATACTCAACATTCCTGCGGTGCTGGATATGATTTCAGTTTACAATGTAGTGGATGTTAATGTTTTATTAACTAATACTAAAACAAATGTACAAAAAAGTTATTATATTATATTATTTCATTTTATTTTATTTTAATGCCTGTCTTTGGTACTTTTGTCAGGTGATGTGTGGTGTGATTTTCTTTCTTTTTTTTTGTGGTATTTTGTCACCATACCAAAGACCACAGATGGTGGGCAGACAGAGCCTTCTATGTTTTGTCCCTCTAGGGCCGGCTGGATCAAACAAGCGGCATGTACACAGAACAGTTGAGTAGGCACACATACAGACTTGCTGTGGTGCACAGACAAACGCACACACACACACACACACACAGACCACGCACTGAAATCATCATCAGCCCCCTGACTGATGCACATAAATAACATCGAACTGTCGGTCTTTCTGTCTTTTACACAGTAAGATACCTGTTAAGTCACAACACATTTATGTGATTCTCCAACAGAGTCTCCTAAAAATCATATTCCCATACATCTAAATTCCCTTCATAATTATCAGTATAACATGGTTAGGTTTAGCCATAAAAACACTTGGTTATGACTAGTTTAAGAAGCACTTGGTTATGGTAACGTAAAGGTAATGTACTCATGTAACATTTGTAACATTTGCACCCTGCCTGCCTCCTTGCCTGGACTTCATCACAAACATTATGGTCATATGTTACAAACACAAGCTGTGACAAAATACATTTTCCTTCAAAAGTAAGTGACA
>OMLB01035149.1:0-13034 GCA_900302555.1 Myripristis jacobus | reverse complement strand
AATTGATGATGACATTATAGCAGAAATTACAAAAACACATTAATAACATACTGTGCATATATACATATATATATAGAGAGAGAGAGAGAGATTATAATTATAGATAGATACACAGAGATATATAGATGCAGATAAACATGAATATACGTAGAATATAATAATGAGGCATCATCTGCCACTGCAAATGAAATGTGTAAATTTGCATTATATTTGCAATATGAACAAGTCTACATAAGGCCATACATGCACAAAATGTCATGGACTGGCATTTTACAATACACATATTATTGAATATGTTCATTTCGTAAATGTAGATGGCATTACAGAAGAATATTGCATTCACTTCAGAAAACAAAATCTGCCATTTTTTCTGAATTAGTGACATATTTATCTCATACTTCTGAGAAACGATTTTCATGGGAGAAAAATGCAGATTTTCTGAATTGACATTATTATGTCATATACTGACAAAAGATTTTCATGGGGAAAAAAGTCTCCCCTGTTTTCTGAATTAATAAGATAATTTCTCAAGATTCTGAGAACAAGGTTTTCATTAAAAAAGTCTGCAGTTTTTCTTAATTATCTCATTCAGAAAAAAAGATTTTTCCCCCATGAAAATCTTCTCAGAATTCAGAGATAATTCAGCAATAATTATCCCATCAATTCTGAGGAAGAGAGAACTTTTTTTTCTGAAATGAATGCATTATACTTCCATATGGTGTATATATAACAGATGTGCCATAGACAAAGCTACCATTTAAACATATACTTATGTATAGCATTTCATATTATTTCATTTAACATTTTTCTCTGGTTTTACTCTAATTTCTGCCACAAAATCATCACCAGTTGAATTTCTTCTGTGTTGGAGAGCCCTGAAAGAAGAGGAATTGCTGGCAAAGCTGTGTTGGGGTGTAAAAATAATAGTTAGGTTTGCTGTCCTGGGGCTGATGATCTTAAGCTTATTTCAGGTGTGGCATCATTTCAACAAACACCTGTGCTCTGCTGGCCGGTCTCTTGAGCTCACTGGCAACACAGTGTCAACATCTCGCTCCTGGGAGCTCGATTTTCTTATATTCCCCTGTTTCCTCCTTTGTTCATATCCTTACATTTAACACAGGTCTTTCAGCAGCACAGTTGACCTTCAAAGGCAGATCCTCTGAGATGATCTGTGGTCTTTCTAATCCTGAGCTGACCTTTCCCTACTGCCTCCACATCAGGCGGGACTACCTCAACAGATCACGACAATGGCACTTTGAGACACCCAACCTCTGTGATTGTTGGCAACCTTTTAACCTGCTGACATTACCCACGAGTAGAATATAGTCTGCGCAAAGCAACTGGGGCTGAATGAAAGCTGACTAGAAATGCCCAGCGTCCACACAGTTTCAGCTACATTGTGTTACATTAGAGAAGAATAAATCTTCATTCTGCACCGTGATGGAATTTGGCTTTTTGTCATACATGGTTGTTCCGCTGCTGGGAGCACTGTGTTCCATGTACTGATAGAAACTGTATTTGAGATAAATTGATTTCACTCTAACTCAGAGGAGTCTTGTCATCTTTGTTGCAGGGCTGTCCAATCAGAAGGCCATCCAAACACCCAGAACACAGAGGCATCTAAGAAAATGTTAGCTGGGGGGAGGTCCACCTCAATGGCAGGAGGCTAACAGTTAGCATTTGGAGCATCCAGCCAGTATCCAGCACTCAGTAACAATGAGAGGAAGATAGTACCACTACTGTCCTACATGACAGCTAATATTATCAGCTTTCAATATCAAAATCAATATCGAATTTTTCAAAATGGGTGAACTATCCCTTTAAAGCAATACCAAAGCAGGTTTTTTTTTGTTTTGTTTTGGGGTTTTTTTGCTCAGTAAAACTCTGAAAGTGCCATCCATCACACAGATAGAAGCAGAGCCTCTCACACTGCCCACAATTGGCCAGAATAGAAGACATTAACAAAGTTTCTCACAGTGTGTACAAGTAGCAAAGAGAGGAAGCCTCACAATAATCTGATAGGATTGTTTGCGGTGTATCACAGTGTCTGAGTAAATTGTGCCTCCATTTGTATTGTTGTCAGTTTTTTTCCTGTGTATTTGTATTTCTGAAGAATGTGTACACAGTACTCCACAGTTTTGCATACAGTATGCATGCACTACATTCCCTCTTCATGAGTTATGCTAAAATGTCTGCCTTTACAGCCGCATTCAAGATCAAGGGGACTTTGATATGGAGGCAACAATCTTGTTACAAACTTATCAGCACAGAAGAATATCCAGAGGAACTGCTTGGTTCATTGTAGATCAGAGCCTATGCTTTCAAGTTCACCCTCATTATCTGCCAGTGGGATATTGTTGGCAAGCACATTTGTGCAAAGACTGGCACGAACAATTTAAAATGTCTAAAACTATGTTTGACAGAGACATGACATGAGCAGGAACTTGGTCGGAGAAAGTAGCCTGCAAAACCGCTTGGGGTTATCCATGGCAAAGTCTTCAACTGCTCTACCTCAGATGTTTTCAGTAATTGGGGTTTGCTTCTACATGGCGTGAAATGACAACCTGTCATTCTCTCAACACATTACAATATTCGTTACAATAAAATATTTCATGTTTTCAACATTACCAGTGAACCCTCTACCAACATGACTCATCCCGGAGTGATTTAATATGCACACCACCTTGTCCGAATCAGAGAAGAATATAAGAACACAATGCCATGTGAAATGTAGGACAGGCACCTTGAGGCCAAACGTAACTCTGTCAGGGGATCAACTCAAGTCTCCAACCCAGGAAGAGAGTCTGTTCTGGGGGATGAGAGCCGTCTTCCCCAGAGGTCTGAGGGCAGCACCGGAGCGAGGGCCTAATTAATCACAAGTCTGTCGGAATTCAAAGGAGAAGATCCCAGGCGCTTGCCGGCACACCTTCTCCTGGAACAGCACAATTCTCTCCTGGAACAAAGATGTCAGGGCTGCAGCTATCATATCAAGTCCCAGGGGAGCAATGGAAGTGACGAATACGGCAGAATTCAAGCATGCAATCAGAATGTTCTTATGTTGGATTCTCATAAGAAAACAATAAGACGTATCAGTTTCAGTGGGAAAGGGATGGGTTCGGCAAGGAGGGGTGACACTTTACCTCTCTCAATCTGAATAGCACACTCCTTAGCTAGCTCTCCCGAGAACTGTCAGGCAAAATGAATCACAGTGCTTTGTCTGCACATATTTCCACCATCCAGGAGCTGTCACACAGGACAGGCTGTGTGCAAGCGATGGAAGTGGGAGAAAAGAAATGGGAAAAAAAACGTGTTGAAAAAAGTGAGAAGTTAGCATTCTTCGAGAGGAACGGCAAAGAAAGACAGGGAAAAGTGTCCACGTCTTCGACGGCTGAGGTTAATAGCTGTACAATGGCATTTCACCTCTATGATTAAGGATCTTCAGTGAGGAAGGTTCATTGCCTTGCTTGGGAGGAAGGGTACGCCATTACCTACCGTGCTGTAGTCACTTTGACAGCTGCGCCTTTATGTGTCAAGACTTGCCACTGCACCGCTTTCCTCTGATTGCACCCAAGCTTGTGTTTGCACTCTGATCACGGAAAATGGGGAGCAAACGGATGGACTCATTCCTTGGATCCTCAGCAACAACAGCTCCGACTGCCAGAGGCTAGCTTAGATAATAGGGCTGATGGTTGCAGCACTAATGTAAAAGGAGGGTTACAGATGGAGTGGCTAATGTTATCTAACAGTTTTCTTTTGGCTAGTGGAACATGTTAGTACTTAGCAACACACAAAGAATGGTAATTAGTGGCATGCCTGCTTATGGAGCCATGCTGCTGCAGTCATGAGGAGAGAGAAAGAGAGATGACTTTAAAGCAGCATGCTTACAGGCTGCACATAGCTCAGTCCATGCTGTGTGCTGTAGCTGTGTTGAATAAGGGTTATATAAAGCAATAGACTTGAGTTTAATATGTTTGTAATAGGTGCAATTGTTAGGACCTAAAATGTCAAGTATTCAGAGTTTTATGCTTATCAGGACAGAAAAGCCTCGTTAAAGCATTTAAACAATCATGGGACACTAAAACTCCCCACTGGAACCCAGACTAATGAAATTCTTTAGTGTTAGCCGGTCTTTAAAGGACCATACCAGTGATTTTGATTGTTTAGTGTAATATCTTCTAGTTTCTTTTTCCAAAGCACCCAGCTGTATATTTTAGGACTCCATTATCCTTTTTCCTAGTTTTTTTCCAGCGAGGGATTTTGATTATATGTCAGTGCCCCTTCATGATTTCCAAAATGGTTTGCTGTCATGTAAAATGTGGCTAAACCACACCTTTTTCAGTGTTGGTGAAACTATGGATACATACTGCTTTTAAATGAATAATTCCAAAAAAAAAAAAAAAAGCTAGGTTTGACAGTTGGATAAAAATTAAATTTGCAAATAGAATCCGCTACCATCCCGCAATATCTAATATTTAATGAAAGTAGTATTGGCCCCATTTATCTGTCTAGTATCAAGCTGACTCAAATTTTAATTCATAGGAGATCTGCTCATTAGATGGTATTATTAGTATTATCCCCATGGAGAAAATATGCTAAGTAATACAGTTCTCCACAAGAATGCCAGTTGTTTATACACTTTAAGTTATTTCACTATGGGGTTGTATTTGATTGAAAATGTTGTGCTGCTGGAGCCATGTCCACATTGTACTACATGGGTAGTGCTGTTAAAAAAAGAATTTCCCCCGAGTGCAAAAATCACGTGTTGCACTTCTGCTCCCCTTGAAGAAAAAAAAAATGGCTAATAACGAGACTGATTTGTTGAATTTGCCAAAATGCAGGGGAAAAAAAATCCTCCTCCATCTCCTTAATTGAAAAGGGGGGGAGCAGAAAAACGACTAAACATTTACAACCTCATGAGCTTGCCGTAATCTTGTGGCAGAGAAGATATTACAGACATTTCCTCTGGCATGGCACATTAGACCTTATGTTCATATAAATGTGATTTGATTAGCCAATGTAGCTGAAGCGCTCGGCCTGGATAGTCCTTTTGTTCCTGACCAGCGTTCCACAGGCTGCATTATTCAGACCGCTGTGAGATAATAAAGGAGGGCAAATGGCATTACGCAAATACACAAACAGCACTAAAGACTGCCTGATGGTTTCAAGCCAAGGTAAACATTCTGCCCAGTCGATACCAACCCCATATTGACCTGTTCTATTGTCCCAATTGATCTTCTCCTTGTTTACAGTATTGAATCTGCAAAAAAATCAAGGTTAATCACTGGAAAGCCACATGTTCTATCAATGAGGCCGACCCAGGTGGGGAGGGGATACATAAAGGGCACACAATTTTAGAATAGTGAAGATCTCAGTGCTCCGACGACATGTTGAATTGAAATGGTTGAATTTTTCCTGCTCTCTGCCATGTCAAATGGAAACGTTCATCTTTGATTACATAATGGGAGACTGCTGACAAAGATCTTTCTCGTTGGGAGAAGAAAGCTGCAAATTTGAAGAAAATCACCTCACTTCAAAGCCAAGTTAGTGGAGTTCACAGGGGACCCATGTCTCCCAGCGAAGATTATCAAACTTGTAGTTTGTTAGATGAGGGAGAGATTCAAGAGGGAGATATGGCAAGAAGAGAGAGGGGAGTGTTTTCATCTTGCATGGAATAAATTATCTGTCATCTCTTCTCTTTGTCAACACAGACGGGACAGGGATTTACACTTTGAATTGGTAATTACCAGTTAGTCTCAAACAATTATGAGGTACTGAACATGCCTTGCTCCCAAAAAGAGAAAATAACACAAAAGCACAGAGGTGTGTGTGTGCTCACTGTTGTAGTTTGCCAGTAACAGAGTAGAATGAAGACGGGAGGGTCGGATGTGGGTGTATATCTAGGCCAGATTTTTTTTTCCTTTTTGGGGGGAGGGGAGGGGGTTACTTTGGTAGGTACTGACACCAAGATCTGGCCCCTGTATCAAGCTCATTCTCTGCACCAGCAAACTTCTCATGCCTCAAGCTCTCGAAAAGTGTTCGCTGCCAAGAGCCCAGGGATATTTTACAGTTTCATGCTTCATTTCAAATTTACATCATTACATTTATATAGACTGTCCTCAGGCGGCAGCAGTGAAAAGATTTCAACCACAATAAAATTCTAGTTCTATGATGACCGCAGAAGACCCCGAAACTCAATAGCCTCTTATCCACAGTTGTGCTGAAGATATGAATGCCAAGACATGCTTATGCTCTGCACACTTCAACTCCCAGACTACAGCAGCAATTTCATCTGGCTTCCTTGGTCTTGCCCTCTTCACATCCCCAGAACATTTCTGAGCCAAATGCAGCTTTGGGAAATGATAGGAGGAAGTTCTATGATGGTGTGTGCGGCAAGCAGAATGCATATGAAATTTAGTATTCCTAAGATATAGCTGACAAAAGCAATAACAACAAAGCCTTGTTTTATGGTGGAATGTTTTTTTTTTATTTTTAAGCTGTAATATGGGTGGGAGTGTGATGTGGCCCAGAGTTTGCTCATTAGTTTGCTCTCAAGAAGAGTCGAGTGTGACAGGAAATGAAAAAGGCTTTCCCACCAGTCTTGCAGGCATGGATGATGGTCACATCCTAAGCGCCACAAGAGACTGTAATGCAAAATCCCCAATTTCTTGGTTATCAAAGAGGAATAGTATCATTCTCTACATGCCTGGTTCATTATTCAGGATATTTCTTGCATCAACAATTGTTAAACCCAAATACATGAAAAGCATCAAGCCTGTGACCACATTCTAGCAGGTTGCTATGTAGACTATCTTGTGCCTCCCGCTACTCGCCGCCACTACCCGCGAATTGCGGATTTAGGAGCTTCCACTATCCCTAAACCGTATCTTGCGCCACGCGCTACCTGCTATCCATTATGCCGACTCCGGTATTTGCGCCTGGAGGTGTGTCCGAGGGCGTGTTTCATGCGCTTTCCCTACAATTGCTATCTTGCGCACACACTTTAGGGAAAGCGGATTTTGGGCATCTACAAGAGCGCGCCCAGGCTCCTTCAATGCGCGTCCACTTAGACACATGTGGACGTGCACATGCGGCTCCACCTCCCGAATAAAAAGCCACCTTGCTTTAGCCTCAGTTGATCCCCTGAGAAGATGGCAGAGATAGTACTAAATCGCGACCTTCCTCTCTCCATCGCGGGTTTATTAAATAATGGGTTTAGGGAGTCTGGCGCAAGATAGGGCCCTTAGTATATATAAAGCAAGAACCATGAAAAAAGCAACAACAACAACAAAAACAATTAATTAAAGGTTATTACAGAGTAGTGCAGAAGAAACAAGACTATAAAATGTTGGTTAAACAATAATACAAAATTTCAAAGTCAAGAGAGCCCTGACGGTAAAGAATCATCTCGTTACCCATTCTGGAAACATTCATCAATGAAAGAAAGAAGGCTGAACAAGTCAGGAAGATGGAGATGCATGTTGTTGGCCTGGTGATGAAAGTTAATGTGTTTGTGAATAATATGTCCAAGTGGAGCCATGTTTAACTTAAAATATGATTGTTCTTAGAACTAAACCCTGAGGAACCCCACATGTCATGCCTGTTGAAGAAGAGAGAAAGTTACACTTCCCATCTGGTTTAAAATGTCGTATTAGAAAGATACATGTGAGCATTACTTCTGAGGAGTATCATCTACACTATTGAAGGCCAAGCTGAAAAAAATAAGAATTTAAAGATTGCTACGCATCTTTCACTGAATGAAGTTCATTGGTCAGTTCAAGGAGCAAAGCCTCTCTGCTATACAGTGCTGTAAAGCAAAATTGGAATTTCCCATGTAGTCCACAAAATGGACTTTACTTTCTTCATTTGATGCATTTCCTGTTGAAACAGGATGTTTGGTGCAGGGACATAGTGCAGAGAAGGATCATTCATAGATGCAAAAGAGCAGGATATCAGTTTGGAAGGGAAACACAATTTATTTGAAGGGACAGGTGGATGAGAGAAAATTTGTAAAGTTTTTATTGGTTGAAATTTTAATTTACACCCATTAGTGCAGGATGGAGTCACTACTTAAGATGTTCTGTTTTACAGGAAGTAGAAGTCATGTGAGGTCATTTCATGGGGACTTAAAGGAAATCAAAGTGCGCTTGTCTTGTAATTTTCCATTTGAATTTGGAAAATAGATCCAGCTGGTAGCTTCACCTAGACACTTCATACCAAATTGTTGTATTTTTTTTGACATAATCTGCTTTGTTGGCATTCGTTTATGTGCTAAAGGTTCTTTTGGGAGCTGTTTTGCTGTGCTATAGAACTGAATGGAGAAAGAGAAATACAGTAATGTGGAGTAGCAGCCCCGGGGAGCACAAAGCAACTAACAAGTGCAAACACTATACTAAAGTTCAGTTTTGTTTAAAGGAGGGTGTCAACCAGGTATGTTTAAAATTAGAAGAGAGAGCTAATGATGATAGATAAAATGCTCACACTGGTTGGTTCAAATACCACTTTAATACCACCTTGCTGGAACATCTAGAAAATAAGAAAAGAATTTCATCCTAGACACTATTCGAGGCCTGGGGGAAATGGCTTCAAAACAGCTATTCACAGCAGAATTACCAACAGTAACTGATATGTCCCTGTCAAAGAACTGCAGCGTTCTATCTGTCACTTTTTTCGTAAAGACAATAAAGAAATTCTTCTCACTGCTCCAGGGAGGCATCAATAATGTGACTAGAGGACGGGTTAACAAGTAGATCAATATTCCCTAAAAGCATCCTGGAGTTATGGTTGTTGTTTAAGATAGAGCCAGATCCTCTCTTTAACCCTTGACCACTCTCTGGTATTTCAGCATTAAGGCTTTCATATTAACAGGATTGACCTCCAGGTTAACACTGACATTAGCCAGCAAGGCAGAGTTTAGCCCAGACATGACCCTTCTCTCATTGGACTAAACACTGATTGTGAGATCATAGTATAGTGTTTGGTTTTTTTTTACGCTAATAAAATCCCTGGGGACCTGATAAATGTAAGCATATGTTGGCTGTGTGCTCCTGATGTTGGGATATATCTAGCAATAGAGAACATAGTGAAGTAATGAGTAAGCAGGACATCATCTAATGTATTTGCGTTGTTTGTGTTTATTATAAATCTTTAAATCAAGTCCAGTCAGTTCATACGTATGTACAGCACATCTCATAGGACATCATAGACTCAAGATGCGTCAATGTAGCCATTAAACAGGTCTCAGTTGTGACTGTAATATAATAAATTATGTTGCATTGTCGTTTCACCATGAAGGCCCGGTCACACGATACACCAAAGTATGCTAATATTTGCCCCTTATTCACTTCCACTGGCAACCACACACAGAGAGAAAAAAAAACATTTTCTCACATATAGTTAACCTTGAGCTTCCATCACCTTGCAAACAGAATGGGAAAATGGAGTGCCGTACAAAAGCACCACTTCTTTGCAGTGGTGTGGAACAAGCTTTCAGCTGCAATAGAAAAATAAAGAACTCACTAGTATACAGTAGCTGACACTGAAGGTAACTTCTTGAGACATTTTTCCAGTCGTAGATACGTAGTCATCTATCTATCTATCCATCTATCTATCTGTCTATATGTCATTGACATTCAAGTTAACTCCTCGGGATGTTTTTTCCAGTCCTAGTTAGATATTAAAATAATAATAATAATAATAATAATGCACAGGTGTTACTAATGACATTAATTAGGATTCTGTTTCATTTAGGGCCTGCTATTGTTCATGCTGATTCCCTGGAAAGCCTCTGGTAATAGACTGGATTCACAATTAATGTCACTGGTAACACCTGTATTTAATCTGCTACTTCACTTCATAATGGCTGCTGTGAAAAAGGTCTAGTATGTAACAGTGGCGTTTACTTCAAATGTCCGTCCTGTCACACCTGACACAAGCTGCAGGAGCAGGGCAACCAGAACGGGAACACACATGCATGATGACTGTATGTGTGTGGAAAATTCAGTGTAGTCATTAGCATTGTAACGGTTCAATAAACCCACGGTTTGGTTTGTATTGTGATTTTTGGGTCACGATTTCAGTTTTGGTTTGGTTTGTTTTTAACAATAGGGGGGAAAAAAACACTACCATTTCCAGTGTTCACTATATTTTGTCTTATTTGCAAAAATAGCATTAGTCTACTGAAGCTATTTAAAACAAATATAAAGATACTTAGAGTTATACACTCAGTGTCCACTTTTTTAGATCCAGCTGTCCAGTCTAATACAGTTCAGTGAAGCAGCTCTGCCATAAATTCTACCTTTTAACAAAGTTTATAATGTTCAGTTTGTGTTGACATTGTGCAGAATGTGTCACTTTAATTCTATGTTTAGTATTGAGGTTGTAGTTTGCAGAGGTCTTATACTGGGCTACATTATACTGAGAGGTGTTTCTAATTTTTTGTCCTCCCAATTTATATGCATGAGGGGGACAGAATATTGGAAACAGCTCTCAATAAAATGCAGCCCAGTCCAACAGCAGCACTAACAAAAGAATATTTTTCCTAAGTTTTTGTGTGTCTTTCTGTATGTATGTACAACACATAGGTCTCAGTCAAGTATGCACATAAAGCAGGGTGCTGTTTCTACTGATCATGAATCCAGGGCTAAATGCATGTCCAAGGAGCCTGGGTGTGTGTATGATTTCATGCCCTGCACGTCCAAGCGCTGTGATTTGCAGGCCTCTCTGCTGTCATCCAGAGACAGTGTGTGTTGGAAAGTCCTGAGATTTAATAAACAACTCATTGGGTTTCATTCCCCTGTCTGGGATCATGCTGATGAGAACTCTCTAGGACTACATTAAACCTCCCCCATCAATTTCATCTCCAACGGACTATTCACATGAGGGAAGCGATGAGAGGCGATCAGAGCTCCGGCTTTGCAGTCACGGACAGCTCTACACTGAGGTTACAGCACAGGGATCATCATGGCTGCAGTGCAAAATCCTGTTCGATGAATGGAGGCAATTTGGCATGTTCTGAAAAGTGTGTAAAAACAATACAAATCTGTAAATTATCTATGCTGTAATAAAAAATAAT
Organism: Myripristis jacobus; assembly: GCA_900302555.1. NCBI lineage: Eukaryota > Metazoa > Chordata > Actinopteri > Holocentriformes > Holocentridae > Myripristis > Myripristis jacobus. The sequence continues at coordinate 1,963 of OMLB01035149.1, read as the reverse complement.
CCCTGGGCTATAAACCCGGAGAAGCAGGTCTTCAAGTGGTCTTCAACTGAAGTTAATATATATATTATTATAATATTTTACGGTGACAATGCTTTTAATATTAAATATTGGTACAGTATTATGAATTACACATTTATCATATAGGCCTAATTATACATTGCAATAAATGTTCATATAATTAGAAAATGGAATACTATGAGAAATATTTAATGTTTTAATATTGTGTTTCATATTTAATGTTGCTACTTGTAATAATAATAATGCTTACAATAAAATGCTTTATTTCTCTAGCACTTATCTACATGCAGAGTTTACACAGTGCTTTACACTCTCAGAAAAATAACCGTTCTTGAATAGTGCTTCAAAATCCTCTGTGGTTTTACACAGAACCATCACCAGCTGAGGAACCACTTCATGTGGTTCTTTAAAGTACTAAAGGTTCTTCATTTTTATTGGAGTTATTTGGTGGCGGCAGCAGCTAACAATTCTTTTCATTGTGGATTAATGTGCAGATTATTTCCTTAATGAATGGGTTAACACCTCGTCTGGAACCCAATGAAGGAACAAGGAACGTGGAGAATGGCCAACATGTTCATGTTGGTTTTCAACCTGCACACAATCATCTGATTTAAAATGCTCAGAGTACCTTTTATTCTGAAAGATTACCAAAGAATCATTTCCACTGGTTCTTTACTGAACCAGTTGAGTCCACAGAGAACTTTCTAAAAAGCGGTTCTTTGAAGAACCTATTTTGCTGAAGTTCTTTAAGGAACCATTTACGATTCTTACAGGAATAATTTTTTGATGGTTCTTTGAGGCACTTTAGGAGGTTCTATAAAGAACTGTCCATAGAAATGGTCCTTTAAAGAAGCTCTTACTAAAAGGTTTTTTGTGAAACCAAAAACAGTTCATCTGTGGTATCACTCCGATGAACCACTTTTGGTTCCAGTTAGCACCTTTTTTTTCCAGTGTGCAGGAAGGCATAAAAGCAAGAATGCAAAAATGCAGAACTTGGAGATAGAAATAGGAAACAATCCAGAAAAAACAGGCTGAAAGAATACATAGGAAAAAGAAATATTATTTGCTAATTGGAATCAGTGGAAATGAGTTTTGCCTGGTGGTAAAGCTGGCAAATGTCAGTCAGAGGGGCTCCAGCACCGAGGAAAGGGAGAGATCTGCAGTGGGGTTAAGTAGCAAAGTTTGCTTTCACCAGGAAAAGAGTATACTGAGTATTCTGTAAGTTCAGATTGTAGAAGTGAGGAGTAAAAAGAGTTTTACCGTCTCATCTGATTCCCTTAATGTCATCATCTCTTCTGTTTTCTGCTCTTTGAACCGCTGCCAAAGCTGCGAGAATACAAGGCAGAGGAAACACACAGAGAGCGAGAGAGAGAGGGGGGGAGAAAGAGAGAGAGAGAGCGGAGTATCTTGCATGACTCCATCACTTCATCACTTCCTCGTGTGAAGCGAGGGAAAACAAACTCCACCACTCCTCTCCTCAACGCTTGCCACACTTTATGACTCGGAGGGTCTCTCGTTTTTCTCACTTTGTCAATATTTTACTCTCCTCTCCTTTGCTTTCGCACCATTCATCTTTGCTTGAGAGAGTGGCTTGCACCTGAGGGGGTCCTCAACAAAGGAAAGCAATCTGGAGCGAGTGAAGTGGAGGGCAGGAGCTGATCTCTGGTGAGAATGCTGAGGAAGGGGCGGGGGGCGGGGGGGTTGGAAAGAAAGATAATATCCTTTCATTCCCTCATAAAAAAGAGGAGCAAACATATGGGTAAAAGGAAATGCAAATAGCTCCCAGGGCCTTTAAGGCAGCAAAATGAAGATTCAATTAAAACTAGGTGTTTTAATAGTTTGCTGTTTGGAAAGCGCTGGCTTACGGACAGGAGCTGCTTTCATTCCACCGCTCATTTATTCTCCCGTTTTCAATCAGAGCTCTTTTACACAGTGATCAAAAAAA